>JAWQFJ010030989.1:0-51032 GCA_034096865.1 Theodoxus fluviatilis
GCAAGCAGAACATCCTGCCTGAATTAATCACACAGACCATGGAGGAGTACGTGTGGCTTCCTCGGCGGACAGGCTGGCAAGCAGAACATCCCGCCTGAATTAATCACACAGACCACGGAGGATAACGTGTGGCTTCCTCGGCGGACAGGCTGGCAAGCAGAACATCCTGCCTGAATTAATCACACAGACCATGGAGGATAACGAGTGGCTTCCTCGGCGGACAGGCTGGCAAGCAGAACATCCTGCCTGAATTAATCACACAGACCATGGAGGAGTACGTGTGGCTTCCTCGGCAGACAGGCTGGCAAGCAGAACATCCCGCCTGAATTAATCACACAGACCATGGAGGAGTACGTGTGGCTTCCTCGGCGGACAGGCTGGCAAGCAGAACATCCTGCCTGAATTAATCACACAGACCACGGAGGATAACGTGTGGCTTCCTCGGCGGACAGGCTGGCAAGCAGAACATCCCGCCTTAATTAATCACACAGACCATGGAGGAGTACGTGTGGCTTCCTCGGCGGACAGGCTGGCAAGCAGAACATCCTGCCTGAATTAATCACACAGACCATGGAGGAGTACGTGTGGCTTCCTCGGCGGACAGGCTGGCAAGCAGAACATCCCGCCTGAATTAATCACACAGACCATGGAGGAGTACGTGTGGCTTCCTCGGCGGACAGGCTGGCAAGCAGAACATCCTGCCTGAATTAATCACACAGACCATGGAGGATAACGTGTGGCTTCCTCGGCGGAGGGTTTGGTTGTCAGTGCTCTCTCGTTTTAATAATTGTCTTTGTTTGACCATGTGTTAGTGGGTGTTTTGCTGTGCCTTATAGTTTGTTGTGTGTTGTTGCCGCCTTGGTGTTTGTGTTCGATGTGTTTTTGTGGTCCTGTGTGTGTGTGTTGCATGGACAGTGCGCATGTGATGTGTGTGTGTTGTGAATGACAGCTGCCATGTAGTGTGTGGGTCGCCGTTTTTGACGATCCCGTGCCATGTTGTTCTTGTGTGTTTGGACTGACGAGTGCTCATGTGTTGTGTGTTTTGGTATACGACAGATGACGCATGTGTGTTCGTGTGTTATTTGATTGACAAGTTAGTTTGTACCTACTGTGCTTGTGTTTTTTGTGTGGTTTGACGACCAGTTGTGACAACATTGTGTCAAGTTGTGGGTGTTTGTGTCGATTGCGATTTCGCTTTTATGTGCTCACGGCGTACTTGCATGGGCTTTTGATGACCAGTGCCATGTGTTTTGGTGTGTTTTGATGACAGTGCCATGTGTTGTGTGTTTTGACGACAGTGCCATGTGTGTTGTGTTTTGACACAGTGCCATTGTGTTTGTGTGTTTTGATGACAAGCAGTGCCCATGTGTTGTGTGTTATCTCCGATTGTGATGATCAGTGCCATGTGTTGTAGGAGTAGACCACGTGTTGCTTGATGACAGTGCCATGTGTTTGTGTGTTTTGACGACAGTGCCATGTGTTGTGTGTTTTGACGACAGTGCCATGTGTTGTGTGTTTTGATGACAGTGCCATGTGTTGTGTGTTTTGATGACAGTGCCATGTGTTGTGTGTTTTGACGACAGTGCCATGTGTTGTGTGTTTTGACGACAGTGCCATGTGTTGTGTGTTTTGATGACAGTGCCATGTGTTCCATGTGTTGTGTGTTTTGATGACAGTGCCATGTGTTGTGTGTTTTGACGACAGTGCCATGTGTTGTGTGTTTTGATGACAGTGCCATGTGTTGTGTGTTTTGATGACAGTGCCATGTGTTGTGTGTTTTGATGACAGTGCCATGTGTTGTGTGTTTTTGACGACAGTGCCATGTGTTGTGTGTTTTGACAACAGTGCCATGTGTTGTGTGTTTTGATGACAGTGCCATGTGTTGTGTGTTTTGACGACAGTGCCATGTGTTGTGTGTTTTGACGACAGTGCCATGTGTTGTGTGTTTTGATGACAGTGCCATGTGTTGTGTGTTTTGACGACAGTGCCATGTGTTGTGTGTTTTGACGACAGTGCCATGTGTTGTGTGTTTTGATGACAGTGCCATGTGTTGTGTGTTTTGATGACAGTGCCATGTGTTGTGTGTTTTGACGACAGTGCCATGTGTTGTGTGTTTTGACGACAGTGCCATGTGTTGTGTGTTTTGACAACAGTGCCATGTGTTGTGTGTTTTGACGACAGTGCCATGTGTTGTGTGTTTTGACGACAGTGCCATGTGTTGTGTGTTTTGACGACAGTGCCATGTGTTGTGTGTTTTGACGACAGTGCCATGTGTTGTGTGTTTTGACGACAGTGCCATGTGTTGTGTGTTTTGATGACAGTGCCATGTGTTGTGTTTTGATGACAGTGCCATGTGTTGTGTGTTTTGACGACAGTGCCATGTGTTGTGTGTTTTGACAACAGTGCCATGTGTTGTGTGTTTTGATGACAGTGCCATGTGTTGTGTGTTTTGACGACAGTGCCATGTGTTGTGTGTTTTGACGACAGTGCCATGTGTTGTGTGTTTTGATGACAGTGCCATGTGTTGTGTGTTTTGATGACAGTGCCATGTGTTGTGTGTTTTGATGACAGTGCCATGTGTTGTGTGTTTTGACGACAGTGCCATGTGTTTGTGTGTTTTGATGACAGTGCCATGTGTTGTGTGTGTTTTGATGACAGTGCCATGTGTTGTGTGTTTTGACGACAGTGCCATGTGTTGTGTGTTTTGACGACAGTGCCATGTGTTGTGTGTTTTGATGACAGTGCCATGTGTTGTGTGTTTTGACGACAGTGCCATGTGTTGTGTGTTTTGACGACAGTGCCATGTGTTGTGTGTTTTGATGACAGTGCCATGTGTTGTGTGTTTTGATGACAGTGCCATGTGTTGTGTGTTTTGATGACAGTGCCATGTGTTGTGTGTTTTGACGACAGTGCCATGTGTTGTGTGTTTTGACAACAGTGCCATGTGTTGTGTGTTTTGATGACAGTGCCATGTGTTGTGTGTTTTGACGACAGTGCCATGTGTTGTGTGTTTTGATGACAGTGCCATGTGTTGTGTGTTTTGACGACAGTGCCATGTGTTGTGTGTTTTGACGACAGTGCCATGTGTTGTGTGTTTTGATGACAGTGCCATGTGTTGTGTGTTTTGATGACAGTGCCATGTGTTGTGTGTTTTGACAACAGTGCCATGTGTTGTGTGTTTTGACGACAGTGCCATGTGTTGTGTGTTTTGACAACAGTGCCATGTGTTGTGTGTTTTGACGACAGTGCCATGTGTTGTGTGTTTTGACGACAGTGCCGTGCGTTGTGTGTTTTGACGACAGTGCCATGTGTTGTGTGTTTTGACGACAGTGCCATGTGTTGTGTGTTTTGACGACAGTGCCATGTGTTGTGTGTTTTGATGACAGTGCCATGTGTTGTGTTTTGATGACAGTGCCATGTGTTGTGTGTTTTGACGACAGTGCCATGTGTTGTGTGTTTTGACAACAGTGCCATGTGTTGTGTGTTTTGATGACAGTGCCATGTGTTGTGTGTTTTGACAACAGTGCCATGTGTTGTGTGTTTTGACGACAGTGCCATGTCATGGTGTTTTGATCGACAGTGCCATGTGTTGTGTGTTTTGATGACAGTGCCATGTGTTGTGTGTTTTGACGACAGTGCCATGTGTTGTGTGTTTTGACGACAGTGCCATGTGTTGTGTTTTGATTACAGTGCCATGTGTTGTTTGTTTTGATGACAGTGCCATGTGTTGTGTGTTTTGATGACAGTGCCATGTGTTGTGTGTTTTGACGACAGTGCCATGTCATGATGATTGGAGCTGTGCCATGTGTTGTGTTTTGATGACAGTGCCATGTGTTGTGTGTTTTGACGACAGTGCCATGTGTTGTGTGTTTTGACGACAGTGCCATGTCATGATGATTGGAGCTGTGCCATGTGTTGTGTTTTGATGACAGTACCATGTGTTGTGTGTTTTGATGACAGTGCCATGTGTTGTGTTTTGATGACAGTGCCATGTGTTGTGTTTTGATGACAGTGCCATGTTGTGGTGATTGAGGCTGTGCCATGTGTTGTGTGTTTTGATGACAGTGCCATGTGTTGTGTTTTGATGACAGTGCCATGTGTTGTGTTTTTTGACGACAGTGCCATGTTGTGGTGTTTGGGACTGTACCATGTGTTGTGTTTTTTGACGACAGTGCCATGTTGTGGTGTTTGGGACTGTACCATGTGTTGTGTTTTTTGACGACAGTGCCATGTTGTGGTGTTTGGGACTGTACCATGTGTTGTGTTTTTTGACAACAGTGCCATGTTGTGGGTATTGGGGCTGAACCATGTGTTGTGTTTTTTGACGACAGTGCCATGTTGTGGTGTTTGGGACTGTACCATGTGTTGTGTGTTTTGACGACAGTGCCATGTCGTGGTGATTGGGGCAGGAGCAAGTGGGCTGGCTGCTGCAAAACGCCTCCAAGACTTCAATGTCAAGGTCAGTGAACCTGAAACCTGTATCTGTCTAAAGAGGATATTAAACTGCTAATTTAGGGGGGGGGGGGGGGGGGGGGGGGGGGAGGCAGGCAGGCAGACAGACTTACAGACCCAAATTCACAGATACACTGATGCACACTTTGACACAGGGATGCAATGTCTGCCCAGAAACAAACACACACACACACACACACACACACACACACACACACACACACACACACACAGGGAAAAAAAACCCACACACACAAAATGCACACATACACATATAAGCAAACAGACAGACAGGTAGATGGAGGGACAGACATGTGGTAAATTCACAGAGGAAGATTGTATATTAATGCTGTGGACAGAAGGAGGCAGAGAAAAAAACAGACTCACATTACACAATGTCTGTACAGGTGACACACCAAACACTGTACAGGTGACACACCACACAGTGTACAGGTGACACACTACACAATATCTGTACAGGTGACACACCACACAGTGTACACATGACACACTACACTATACCTGTACAGGTGACACACCACACAGTGTACAGGTGGCACATTAAACAATGTCTGTACAGGTGACACTACACAATACCTGTACAGGTAACACACTACACAATGTCTAAACAGGTGACACACACCACAATATGTGTACAGGTGACACACTACACCATACCTGTACAGGTGACACACTACTCAATACCTGTACAGGTGACACACTACACTATACCTGTACAGGTGACACTACTCAATACATGTACAGGTGACACACTACACTATACCTGTACAGGTGACACACACCACAATATCTGTACAGGTGACACACTACACAATACCTGTACAGGTGACACACTGCACAATGTACAGGTGACACACTACACAGTGTACAGGTGACACACTACACAATGTACAGGTGACACACTGCACAATGTACAGGTGACACACTACACAATGTCTGTTCAGGTGACACACTACACAATGTACAGGTTACACACTACACAATGTCTGTACAGGTGACACACTACACCATACCTGTACAGGTGACTCACACCACAATATCTGTACAGGTAACACACTACACCACACAATACCTGTACAAGTGACACACTACACAGTATATAGGTGACACTACACAGTGTACAGGTGACACACTACACAGTATATAGGTGACACCACACAGTGTACAGGTGACACACTACACTATACCTGTACAGGTGACACTGCACAATGTCTGTACAAGTGATATACTACACAGTGTACAGGTGACACACTACACTATACCTGTACAGGTGACACTGCACAATGTCTGTACAAGTGATATACTACACAGTGTACAGGTGACACACTACACAGTGTTTAGGTGACACACTACACAGTGTACAGGTAACACACTACACAAAACATGTACAGGTGACACTCTACACCGTGTATAGGTGACACCACACTATACCTGTACAGGGGGCACACTACACTATACCTGTACAGGTGACACCACACCATACCTGTACAGGTCACACACTACACAGTGTACAGGTGACACTACACAATACCTGTACAGGTGACACACTACACAGTGTATAGGTGACACACTACACAGTGTACAGGTAACACACTACACAAAACCTGTACAGGTGACACACTACACCGTCTATAGGTGACACCGCACAATACCTGTACAGGTGACACACCACACCGTCTATAGGTGACACCACACAATACCTGTACAGGTGACACACCACACGGTGTACAGGTAACACACCACACGGTGTACAGGGGACACACCACACAGTGTACAGGTGATACACTACACAGTGTACAGGGGATACACTACACAGTGTACAGGTGACACACTACACAATGTCTGTACAGGTGACATACTACACACTGTGTATACAGGTGACACACCACGCAGTGTACAGGTGACACACCACACAATACCTGTACAGGTAACACACCACACAGTGTACAGGTGACACACTACAGTGTCTGTACAGGTGACACACTACACAGTGTCTGTACAGGTGACCCACTACACAATACCTGTACAGGTGACACACCATACAGTGTACAGGTGACAAACTACACTCTGTACAGGTGACGGTGCTGGAGGCTGGTGTGTGCATCGGTGGCCGAGTACGAGATGTGATCAGCTCTGGTGTGGCTGTAGGACAAGGGGCACAACTCCTCAATAATCTCATCAACAACCCTCTGTCCCTGGCCTGTTTGCAGGTAAACAGTTTTTCTCACTACTCTGTCTGTCTGTCTGTCTGTCTGTCTGTCTGTCTGTCTGTCTGTCTGTCTGTCTGTCTGTCTGTCTGTCTGCCTGAGACAGTCTGTCTGTCTGTCTGTCTCTCTGTCTCTGTCTGTCTCTGTCTGTCTGTCTGTCTCTCTCTCTCTCTCTCTCTCTCTCTCGCCTTCCGTATCTGTCTGTTTTCTTTCTCTCTTGCCTTTATCTCATCTAGCTTCTCACCAGTCATTCTCATCATACATACCAGTCTCTCACCTCCTCCTCCTCCTGTCTCCCTCACCTCTATTGATTTTCTCACATGTCTCTCACCTGTCTGTCTCACCTGTTTGTCTTACCTATCTCACCTATCTGTCTCGTCTTTCACACCTGTATCTCTGTCTGTTTTGCCTATCTCACCTTTCTCACCTGTCTCCTGTTTTTACACCTGTATCCCCGTCTGTCTTGCTTATCTCACCTGTCTTTCTCACCTGTCTGTCTTGCCTATCTCACCTGTCTGTCTCCTCTCTTTCTCACCTGTCTGTCTTGCCTATCTCACCTGACTGTCTCCTGTCTTTCTCACCTGTCTGTCTTGCCTATCTTATCTGTCTATCTCACCTGTCTATCTTGCCTATCTCACCTATCTCACCTTCACCTGTCTGTCTTGTCTATCTCACCAGTCTGTCTCACTTGACCCTGTCTTCTAGTTTTTGCACCTGTGACTGTTTCATGTCTCTGTATTGTGACCTATTACCTGGCTTTCTTTTCTGCCTCCTGTTTGTCAATCTTACCTGCCTGTTCTGTCCACAACCTTCCCTTCCATCTGTCTTTCCATGCTGCCTAGTCGGCTGTAATTTCAGGATCAAGGTAGACCATCTGTACTTAAATACTAAAGGATCAACATGATTCATTCATTTTTATTCATTCTTTCTATCACGCATTTGTTTGTTCAGTTGTGCATTCATAAATCATTTAGCCAATCACCTTTTTTCTTATTCATCCACCGATCAATGAATTAATTCATCCATCAACTGTTCCTTTTTCCACTTGAGCACTCATCTGTCTATCCCTCCATCTGTCTTTCTATCCCTTCATTCCTCAATCTGTCCTATCCATCCATCCATCCATCCATCCATCCATGCATCCATCCATCCATCCATGCATCCATCCATCCATGCATCCATGCATCCATCCATCCATGCATCCATGCATGCATGCATGCATCCATCCATCCATGCATGCATCCATCCATCCATCCGTCTGTCCGTCCATCCATCCATCCATCCATCCATCCATCCATCCATCCATCCATCCATCCATCCATCCATTCCATGTCTGGGCAGGCAGGATTGGAGTTGCAGGAGATGGGGGAGGAGTGTACGCTCTTCCGTCCCGATGGTCAACTCGTGGACCCCCAGGTGTGCCGACAGATCAACTTCCACTTTGAGGGCATTTTGGACTTCATTGGACTCTGGCGACGAGAGAGGAAACTCGACCAGGACAAGAGTGTTCAGGGTGAGGCGTCCTGGGTGCTTGGGTAGCAGTAATCTGAAGATGCTTCTTTTTATATAAGCCATCCCCCCCCCCCCCCCCTAAAAAAATTGTCGTGGTTACAGTAACTAACTTTTTTTTCCTGCTGACCTTAGACTTTTTTAATCATATGGGGCAAAAAGGAAAGATTGAAGGTAAACAGCAAACTGCATGCCACCCCATCTTCATTTTGTGTACTATATAAGTAAAAAGCATTTTTAACTTTTAAAAGTTGAGTTACCATATATTCAGATGATGGGCCACACTGTTGGACTCTTCCAAGAAGAGGGGTGTGGGAAGGACAGCCATGCTGGTGGGCTCTACAAGCTGGCGGGTGAGAGCACCTGATTGGCAAGCCATCTTGGTTAGTTAATCCACAGTGAATTCACAATAATTCACACACACAGAATAACACAAGAATCTAAAAACAAATTGACAAAGCTCATAAAATCACAGCCAATCAGATGCTGTAGCCTGCAAGCTTGTGTTGCCCACCAACTTGGCTGTCTTTCCCACACCCCTTTCCTTGGTTGAGTCCACTAGCGTGGCCAGTCTCCAGAAGCTTTTCCCAGTATATTTCTTAAAACACACACACGCACACACACACACATGCACACACACGTATACACACACATACACACACACATACACACACACACATACACACACACATACTGTGTGTGTGTAGCCTGAATCTGGCCTCCAAAATAAAAAAAATTAATACCAGGTCTACCTATGCTTTTTGGGGGGCAATGTTACTGTAACCACAATTTTTTATAAATAGCCTAATTAATTTTTTTATCCATTATTGAGGGCTAAAACTGCACACTTTTACACCCTGCTTGTTATTATTATTATTATAAATCACTCTTATACCGCGCGATACTCCCACTCAGTGAGACTCAAAGCGCTTCAGCCGATGTCGAGGCTGCCTCTCAGTGTGTAGTGTCTCAAGTCAATGAGACCAGTGTCCTGCTGCCAAGGGCGCTGGCACACTGTTTTCCACAAAGGAGAAATTGTGCGTGCTGGGTGTTTTTACTGTGGCCGACACCCACCCGTCGAGGACATGAGCGTCAGGATCTTTATAGTGCGTGATTTTGATGTTGTGAATGCGTATCACACACTAGACCTCGGTTTATTAAGGTCTCATCCGAAGGACCTGGGGAGAGGCCCTAAAGAGGGCCATTTGGTACCCGGTTTCACTCCTGGGTGGGGAGAAGCAATGGGAGTTAAGCATCTTGCTCAAGGATGCAATTCTGGGGACCGCGCAGCTTCGAACGCCGCACCCACTGGCCGCAAGCGGTTGTAGGTCATTAGCGCTGTCATTCCAATACTGTCTCAGTCTCCTGGGCAGCATGCAACCAGGCTACAAATGAACACGAGTTACAGGTAGCCATTTTACTCTGTGGTGGAGAGATGGAATGTATTTTAAGCATTGTGCTCCAGGATGCAACTCTTGGATCCAAGCAGCGTCAAACACCGCATCCGCGGCAGCAAGCATCTGCAGGTGGAGTAGTTTGGCAGCAAGCATCTGCAGGTGGAGTAGTTTAACCACGTGGCCACAGAGTTTGACGATTGAGTTCTTTTTTGCAAGGCTGACGAACCATTACAATTTCTACAACTGCACAGTATTTGCAACTGCTATGCATTTTCAGCCAGTTGCATTTCCATGAATGGACAGCAGCTTTGCTAACGTGGCAAAGGCACAGACACATTGCAGTGACTTTTTTCAATCGTGCAAAAAAGGAATGGGGAAAAATTGATGGTATACAGCAAACTGCATACTGTCTCATCTTCCCTACCGTACAAGGACTCGGGGAATCCACAATGTACATTTAAAATGCATTTTCAGTGAAAGAGAAACTTGATTTATGTTCAATCTGGCCTCATCTAAAACAAAAATTTGAAGGAAAAAAGTTTTGGCCAACCTACCGTTTTTATTAAACCCATGTTACCATAACTACAACAATTTTTTTGTTTGTCCAAATCCAGTCAAGTAGCTGGGCTAAAGCTGTGCTCTTATTGGGCAATGTTTATGCATTTGAGAGCACCAAGTATCCATTTTGCTAAGACTAGAGTGTAATCGCCGTAATGTGTTGCTTAACACTGTGACTGTGTCTCATTGCTTGATAGTTTGTTGAAACGTTTTTTTTTTAATGTACGCAAGTTTATCTTTCTGGCCTTGTTTTGCATCTCTTGAAGTAAGTGCAGTAAGGCATTGATTATAGTGTGTTTTGCTCCTTGTAAAGAAAAAAATGCTGATTGCTTTGTGTGTGTGTGTGTGTGTGTGTGTGTGTGTTTGCATGCATGCGCGCATGTGTTTTGTTTGGTGTTGAACATTACAATTTGTGCATTTTCATGCATTTCCTGTGATTTTTTTTTGTTCAAACATATGGTAAGGCATCCAAAATCTTATAGTAAGCGTCCTCAGTAGCTTGAGAGTTGTGTACTTGTACCACATGGTGAAAAGAATTTCCATCTGTTTACAGAACGGTTCAGTACGGAATTTCCATCTGTTTACAGAACGGTTCAGTACGGAATTTCCATCTGTTTACAGAATGGTTCAGTACAGAATTTCCATCTGTTTACAGAACGGTTCAGTACGGAATTTCCATCTGTTTACAGAACGGTTCAGTACGGAATTTCCATCTGTTTACAGAACGGTTCAGTACAGAATTTCCATCTGTTTACAGAACGGTTCAGTACGGAATTTCCATCTGTTTACAGAACGGTTCAGTACGGAATTTCCATCTGTTTACAGAACGGTTCAGTACGGAATTTCCATCTGTTTACAGAATGGTTCAGTACGGAATTTCCATCTGTTTACAGAACGGTTCAGTACAGAATTTCCATCTGTTTACAGAACGGTTCAGTACAGAATTTCCATCTGTTTACGGAACAGTTCAGTACAGAATTTCCATCTGTTTACAGAACGGTTCAGTACAGAATTTCCATCTGTTTACAGAACGGTTCAGTACAGAATTTCCATCTGTTTACAGAACGGTTCAGTACAGAATTTCCATCTGTTTACAGAACGGTTCAGTACGGAACAGAAAACAGTGGAGGATGGGATTTCCATCGGCAAGTCTCTAAAGGTACAGTGCCTACATTTGTCACATGGGAGATGAGGGGGGGGGGGGGGGGGCCTCTGTGTGTGTTCCTCTCTGTGTGTTTCTCAGTGTTCGTGTTTGTGTATGTGTGTGCCTCTATGTGTGTGTGTATGTTCCTCTGTGTGTGTGTGTGGGGGGGGGGGGGCACTGTGTGTGTGATGCCTCTGTGTGTGTGTGTGTGTGTGATACCTCTGTGTGTGTGTGTGGCCTCTCTGTGTGTTCCCCAGTGTTCATGTTTGTGTATGTGTGTGCCTCTCTGTGTGTGTTCCTCTCTGTGTGTTCCTCAGTGTTCGTGTTTGTGTATGTGTGTGCCTCTATGTGTGTGTGTGTATGTTCCTCTGTGTGTGTGTGTGCGGGGGGGGGGGGGGGGGGGGTGGCCTCTGTGTGTGTGTGATGCCTCTGTGTGTGTATGTTCCTCTCTGTGTGTTTGTGTGTGTGTGTGTGTGTGTGTGTGTATACCTGCATGTGTGGATGCATTATACATGCATAATTGGATTTATGCATGCAGGCATTAGTGTCTGTGTATACATGTGTGTGTGTGTGTGTGTGTGTGTGTGTGTGTGCATATGTGTGTGTGTATGTGTGCACTTGTGCATGTTTGAGTGTGTGTGTGTATCTCTGTGTCTTTGCCTCTGTCCATCCGTCCCTCTGTGTGTGTGGGTCTGACCATCCATCCATCCGTCCATCCATCTGTCTGTAAGCATCTCTTCTCTTCTACTCCCTCCACACTGCTTCAATACTGCTGTTTACAGAAGGAGAGGCTGCTGATAGAGTTCTTCATGGGCAACCTGGAGTGTGCTGTGGGGGCACCCCTGGACAGGCTGTCCGTTATGAATTGGGACCAGAATGAGGAGATGCCGCAGTTTTCTGGGACTGTGGGGCTGGTGGTGCCTGGCTACCAGAGTGTGCTCCATGGACTGGCATCGGATCTGAACATCTACTTCCACACACAGGTAGGGGCTGCTCCATGGACTGGCATCGGATCTGAACATGTACTTCCACACACAGGTAGGGGCTGCTCCATGGACTGGCATCGGATCTGAACATGTACTTCCACACACAGGTAGGGGCTGCTCCATGGACTGGCATCGGATCTGAACATCTACTTCCACACACAGGTAGGGGCTGCTCCATGGACTGGCATCGGATCTGAACATGTACTTCCACACACAGGTAGGGGCTGCTCCATGGACTGGCATCGGATCTGAACATGTACTTCCACACACAGGTAGGGGCTGCTCCATGGACTGGCATCGGATCTGAACATGTACTTCCACACACAGGTAGGGGCTGCTCCATGGACTGGCATCGGATCTGAACATGTACTTCCACACACAGGTAGGGGCTGCTCCATGGACTGGCATCGGATCTGAACATGTACTTCCACACACAGGTAGGGGCTGCTCCATGGACTGGCATCGGATCTGAACATCTACTTCCACACACAGGTAGGGGCACTCCATGGACTGGCATCGGATCTGAACATGTACTTCCACACACAGGTAGGGGCTGCTCCATGGACTGGCATCGGATCTGAACATGTACTTCCACACACAGGTAGGGGCTGCTCCATGGACTGGCATCGGATCTGAACATGTACTTCCACACACAGGTAGGGGCTGCTCCATGGACTGGCATCGGATCTGAACATGTACTTCCACACACAGGTAGGGGCACTCCATGGACTGGCATCGGATCTGAACATGTACTTCCACACACAGGTAGGGGCTGCTCCATGGACTGGCATCGGATCTGAACATCTACTTCCACACACAGGTAGGGGCTGCCATAACTCTGATTAGATCAATAATGCTGCAACTACTGCTTCTACTATTTTTACTACTTATCCTATTACTTCTACTATTGCTGCTGCTACTGCTCTTACCACTCCCGTCACTGCTATTAGTATTACTACTACTACTACTACTACTACTTACTTCTACTCTTACTACTACCACTACTGTTACTACTATTACTCTTTACTACTACTACTACTCTTACTACTAGTACTACTACTCTTACTAATACTACTACTCTTACTAATACTACTCTTACTACTACCACTACTTCTACTACTACTATTTCTACTACAACTACTTCTACTACCACTACTACTACTACAACTACTATTACTACAACTACTATTACAACTTTCACTATTTCTACTGCTGCTACTACTGCTACTATACTATTACTACTACTACTACCAGTATGCATACTACTACTTACCATCACCACCACGACCACCCCACCACACTCCCCTAACTACCACCACCCACTTCCACTACCCTTACCACCACCACCCACTTCCACTACCCTTACTACCACCACCACCTCTTCCACTACCCTTACTACCACCACCTCTTCTACTACCCTTACTATCACCACCTCGTGTACTACCCTTACTCCCACCACCACCTCTTCCACTACCCTTACTACCACCACCTCTTCTACTACCCTTTCTACCACCACCTCGTCTACTACCCTTACTACCACCACCTCGTCTACTACCCTTACTACCACCACCACTTCTACTACCCTTACTACCACCACCTCTTCTACTACCCTTACTACCACCACCTCGTCTACTACCCTTACTACCACCACCTTGTCTACTACCCTTACTACCCTTTCTACCATCACCACCACTTCTACTACCCTTAATACCACCACCTCTTCTACTACCCTTACTACCACCACCTCTTCTACTACCCTTACTACCACCACCTCTTCTACTACCCTTACTACCACCACCTCTTCTACTACCCTTACTACCACCACCTCTTCTACTACCCTTACTACCACCACCTCTTCTACTACCCTTACTACCACCACCTCGTCTACTACCCTTACTACCACCACCACCACTTCTACTACCCTTAATACTACCACCTCTTCTACTACCCTTACTACCACCACCTCGTCTACTACCCTTACTACCCTTACTACCACCACCTCGTCTACTACCCTTACTACCACCACCACCACTTCTACTACCCTTACTACCACCACCACTTCTACTACCCTTACTACCACCACCTCGTCTACTACCCTTACTACCCTTACTACCACCACCTCGTCTACTACCCTTACTACCACCACCACCACTTCTACTACCCTTAATACCACCACCTCTTCTACTACCCTTACTACCACCACTTCTTCTACTACCCTTACTACCACCACCTCTTCTACTACCCTTACTACCACCACCTCGTCTACTACCCTTACTACCACCACCACGTCTACTACCCTTACTACCACCACCTCTTCTACTACCCTTACTACCACCACCTCGTCTACTACCCTTACTACCCTTACTACCACCACCTCGTCTACTACCCTTACTACCACCACCACCACTTCTACTACCCTTAATACTACCACCTCTTCTACTACCCTTAATACCACCACCTCTTCTACTACCCTTTCTACCACCACCTCATCTACTACCCTTACTACCACCACCTCGTCTACTACCCTTACTACCACCACCTCTTCTACTACCCTTACTACCACCACCTCGTCTACTACCCTTACTACCCTTACTACCACCACCTCGTCTACTACCCTTACTACCCTTACCACCACCACCTCTTCTACTACCCTTACTACCCTTACCACCACCACCTCTTCTACTACCCTTAATACTACCACCTCTTCTACTACCCTTACTACCACCACCACCTCTTCTACTACCCTTACGACCACCACCTCTTCTACTACCCTTAATACCACCACCTCTTCTACTACCCTTTCTACCACCACCTCGTCTACTACCCTTACTACCACCACCTCGTCTACTACCCTTACTACCACCACCTCTTCTACTACCCTTACTACCACCACCTCGTCTACTACCCTTACTACCACCACCTCGTCTACTACCCTTACTACCCTTTCTACCACCACCTCGTCTACTACCCTTACTACCACCACTTCTACTACCCTTAATACCACCACCTCTTCTACTACCCTTTCTACCACCACCTCGTCTACTACCCTTACTACCACCACCTCGTCTACTACCCTTACTACCACCACCTCTTCTACTACCCTTACTACCACTTCTTCTACTACCCTTACTACCCTTACTACCATCACCTCTTCTACTACCCTTTCTACCCTTTCTACCACCACCACCACTTCTACTACCCTTTCTACCACCACCTCTTCTACTACCCTTACTACCACCACCTCTTCTACTACCCTTACTACCCTTTCTACCACCACCACCACTTCTACTACCCTTACTACCCTTTCTACCACCACCACCACTTCTACTACCCTTACTACCCTTTCTACCACCACCACCACTTCTACTACCCTTACTACCCTTTCTACCACCACCACCACTTCTACTACCCTTAATACCACCACCTCTTCTACTACCCTTACTACCACCACCTCTTCTACTACCCTTACTACCCTTACTACCACCACCACCACTTCTACTACCCTTACTACCACCACCTCTTCTACTACCCTTACTACCCTTTCTACCACCACCACCACTTCTACTACCCTTAATACCACCACCTCTTCTACTACCCTTACTACCACCACCTCTTCTACTACCCTTACTACCCTTACTACCACCACCACCACTTCTACTACCCTTACTACCACCACCTCTTCTACTACCCTTTCTACCACCACCTCGTCTACAACCCTTACTACCACCACCTCGTCTAGTACCCTTATTACCCTTTCTACCACCACCTCTTCTACTACCCTTACTACCACCACCTCTTCTACTACCTTTACTACCACCACCACTTTTATTCCAGTTACTACCACCACCTCTTCTACTACCACTACTACTTCTACTACTACTGCCACTGCTACCACCAAGCTACATGTTAGGACATTGTCTAAGGATACAGATTTGACAGAGCTCTTCAATACCTGCATGGATTCTTCCCAGGAGGCCACAGGCAGCTGTAAGGGAAGTAGTTGGGCAGAGAGCCATGTTCATTTCGCCACTAGGTTGGAAGCCATTGCTTGCGTACCTTTTTTCCACTGAGGTCTTGTGGAGAAATCTGGAGGCCCCAATTCAGGCTTGCTTTCAGATGCTGTGCAAAGGTAAAGGTAAAGGTGCTCTTTTTTATATAAAGACTTTTCCACCCATCAATGGGTACTCAAACCAAACACATTTACCCCCTGGTCATCGGGCTACCTCTTTTTATCACTCCAACACCATCTCAACTTCCTGGGGAGCATGCAACCAGGTTGCCGATGATCATGCCAAAGTTAGCATTCACAATTTTCCAGCTCAACCCTCACAGGTACCCGTTTTACTCCTGGGTGGTGGACCCACAAAGTTGAAGATGAATGTCATTGCCTTTTCACTTGAGGTATATAAACCATTTTTGACTCACATGCGAAGCAAAAGTGAGTCTATGTACTCACCTGTTTTGGGCGTCCGGGCGTCCGTTTAAAACTTTAACGTTGGATTTTTCTCGGAGACTATTAAGTCTACCAACACCCAATTTGGCATGATGGTGTATGATGATAAGGCGTCAAAAAACATACACAGTGACTTGACCTTGCTTCAAGGTCAAGGTCGCAGGGGCCATAAATGTTGTCTAAAAAACAGCCATTTTTCACTTTTTATCAATTTTCTCTGAAGTTTTATAGATTGGATACCTCACCTATATATGGTATATAGGGAAAAGTAAGCCCTATCTTTTAATACCAGTTTGATTGACCTTGCTTCAAGGTCAAGGTCACAGGAGCTCTTCAAAGTTGGATTGTATACATATTTTGAAGTGACCTTGACCCTGAACTATGGAAGATAACTGTTTCAAACTTAATAATTATGTGGGGCACATGTTATACTTTCATCATGAGACACATTTGGTCACATATCATCAAGGTCAAGGTCACTTTGACCCTTTTGAAATGTGACCAAAATGGGGTAGTGAACTACTAAAAGTGACCATGTCTCATGGTAGAAAGTGCCAATAAGCACCATTGTGCTTCCTATGTCTTGAATTAACAGCTTTGTGTTGCATGACCTTGGATGACCTTGTCCTTGGGTCAAGGCCACATGTATTTTGGTAGGAAAAATGTGTAAAGCATTTCTTAGTGTATGATGTCATTGCTAGGTGTGGTTGTTTGACCTTGAGGGTCACCTGAAGGTCAAGGTCATGTAAAGGTCAAGGTCAAGCATGTGAGTCGTATGGGCTTTGCCCTTCTTGTCTGGTATCGATTGAATTCCACCCTTTCAGGTTAACTGCATAGACTACAGGGCAGAGCAAGTGGTAGTGAAGACCACAACAGGGGAAGAACTGCATGCTGACAAGGTGAGACCAATGTGTAGACTTCGATTTATGTGAACTCGCACTGAAACAAATGTATACAAGAATGCCTATCTATGTTTATAACACTAGCTGGCAGGAACCTTGTGTGTGTGCATGTGTGTGTGTGCATGTGCGTGCTTGTGCGAGAGAGAGAGAGAGAGAGAGAGAGAGAGTATTTGTGTGAAGGGAAGGGAGAGAGAGATAGAGACAGACACAGACACAGACATAAAAGCAGAGAAAAACAGACTGACTGATGGTTGGACAAATGGACAGTCGGATGCACAGACAGACACACAGAGAGGCACACTGACAGACACCCACAAACTTGCAGACAGACATATGCTTGTAGACATAGATGCAGAAAGAAACAGACAGATATACAGTGACAGACACAGAGACCGATAGACACAGATGCAGACAGACACAGATGAAGACAGACACAGATGAAGACTGAGACAGACAGATGCAGACAGACACAGATGCAGACAGATGCAGACAGACACAGATGCAGACTGAGACAGACACAGATGCAGACAGACACAGATGCAGGCAGACACAGATGCAGAGAGACAGACAGTGACAGACACAGATGCAGACAGAGACAGACAGATGCAGACAGACACAGATGCAGACAGATGCAGACAGACACAGATGCAGACAGACAGACACAGATGTCTTCTTCTTCTTAGGTTTAGGCAGCCAACACCAACATGCTGGTGAAACTGCTGCACTTGGGGGTTCCGGGGGGATGGGGGGGGGGGGGTGGAGGAAGGGATGGGTGGGTGGGGGGGAGAGGGATAGGTGGGGGAGGGGGAGGTTTTAAATCAGATCAGCCATCCTGGCCTGGAAGGCTGCCAGGGATGGCGCTGTCACTGAGTCCTCGGGCAGCCCATTCCATTATATGGTGGTGCGAGGGAAGAAGCTCATCTGTCTGTAGGTGGTTTTGTGGGAGAGGATTTTGTAGTTCAGGCAGTGGGAGTGGCGGGAGCTGCGTATGGGTGGAAAGGCGGTGGGGGAGTATTTGGTGTTGATGGACGTCAGGCCATAGTGGAACTTGTAGAAGGCGCTTAGTCTCGCCCGCTTCCTTCTTCTAGCCAGGGATGGCCATTTCAAGTCCACCAGCATCCCCCCCACACTAGAAGTTTGTCTAAAGCGGTTGGACACCCACCTAGCGGCTCGTCGCTGCACTTTCTCAATGGCCTCGATGTCATCGGCCGTATGGGGATCCCACACTGGAGCGGCATATTCCAACACGGGGCGGACAAGCGCTTTATAGGTGGCAGCTTTGGTGGTCTTGTTGTGGATTTTGATGTTCCGTCGAAGGAAACCAAGTGTCTTGTTGGCTTTACTAGTGATTTTACTGATGTGTGGGCCCCATCTCAGATCTTAGGAGAGTGTGACGCCAAGGTACACCACTTGGGGCTCTTCCTGCAACTGATGGCCATGGAGATGGTACCCACGTTTCCTGGTGGTTCGGCTGCGGGTCATGTGGACTGCGGAGCATTTCTCGGGGTGGAAGGTCATCTTCCAGCGCTGCTCCCACTTCGCCAGCTTGTCCAGGTCAATCTGGAGGGCATCTTGGTCTTGGTCGCTTGAGACGTCCTTATGGCAGGCTGTATCATCAGCGAAGAGTCTGGCTTGTGAGGTCAGGTTGGTCGGAAGGTCGTTGATGTAAAGCAGGAACAGTAAAGGCCCCAGGACTGAGCCCTGGGGCACGCCTGACTCTACAGGGACGAGTCCGGAACTTGTGCCATTGACGACCACAACCTGCTTCCTGTCACTTAGGAAATTCTTCATCCAGTTGTTGGTCCCGCCGGAGATGCCATAGTGGCGTAGCTTGTGGACGAGTAGACTGTGGCTGACCTTGTCGAAGGCCTTAGAGAAGTCCAGTACGAGGAGGTCTGTCTGGAATCCATGCTCAAGCGCCTCTGAGGCCTCGTCCAGGAAACCGAGGAGCTGGGTCTCGCATGAGTGACCGCGTCGGAAGCCATGTTGTTCTGGGCAGAGGATGTTGAATTTCTCGCAGTAGACAGACACAGATGCAGACAGACAGACACAGATGCAGACTGAGACAGACACAGATGCAGACAGATGCAGACAGACAGACAGACACAGATGTAGACAGACAGACACAGATGCAGACAGAGACAGACACAGATGCAGACAGACAGATGCACACAGAGACAGACAGATGCAGACAGAGACAGACACAGATGCAGACAGACACAGATGCAGACAGATACAGATGCAGACAGTGACAGACACAGATGCAGACAGTGACAGACACAGATGCAGACAGAGACAGACACAGATGCAGACAGACACAGATGCAGACAGACAGACACAGATGCAGACATAGACAGATGCAGAGACAGAGACAGGCACAGATGCAGACAGAGACAGACACAGATGCAAACAGTGACAGACACAGATGCAGACATAGACAGATGCAGAGACAGAGACAGACACAGATGCAGACAGAGACAGATGCAGACAGACACATATGCAGACAAAGACAGATGAAGACAGAGACAGAGACAGATGCAGACAGACACATATGCAGACAGAGACAGATGCAGACAGACACAGATGCAGACAGACAGACACAGATGCAGACAGAGACAGACACAGATGTAGACAGAGACAGATGCAGACAGACACAGATGCAGACATAGACAGATGCAGAGACAGAGACAGGCACAGATGCAGACAGAGACAGACACAGATGCAGACAGTGACAGACACAGATGCAGACAGACAGACACAGATGCAGACATAGACAGATGCAGAGACAGACACAGATGCAGACAGTGACAGACACAGATGCAGACAGAGACAGACACAGATGTAGACAGAGACAGATGCAGACAGACACATATGCAGACAAAGACAGATGAAGACAGAGACAGACACAGATGCAGACAGACACAGATGCAGACAGACAGACACAGATGCAGACAGAGACAGACACAGATGTAGACAGAGACATATGCAGACAGACACATATGCAGACAAAGACAGATGAAGACAGACACAGATGCAGACAGACACATATGCAGACAGAGACAGATGCAGACAGACACAGATGCAGACAGACAGACACAGATGCAGACAGTGACAGACACAGATGCAGACAGAGACAGACACGGATGCAGACAGTGACAGACACAGATGCAGACAGAGACAGACACAGATGCAGACAGAGACAGATGCAGACAGACACATATGCAGACAAAGACAGATGAAGACAGAGACAGACACAGACACAGATGCAGACAGACACATATGCAGACAGAGACAGATGCAGACAGACACAGATGCAGACAGACAGACACAGATGCAGACAGACACAGATGCAGACAGACACAGATGCAGACAGATGCAGACAGACACAGATGCAGAGACAGATGCAGACAGACAGACACAGATGCAGAGACAGATGCAGACAGACACAGATGCAGACACAGATGCAGACAGATGCAGACACAGATGCAGACAGAGACAGACAGATGCAGACAGAGACAGACACAGATGCAGACAGACACAGATGCAGACAGACAGACACAGATGCAGACAGACAGACACAGATGCAGACAGACACAGATGCAGACAGACACAGATGCAGACAGACAGACACAGATGCAGAGACAGATGCAGACAGACAGACACAGATGCAGAGACAGATGCAGACAGACACAGATGCAGACAGACAGACACAGATGCAGACAGACAGACACAGATGCAGAGACAGATGCAGACAGACAGACACAGATGCAGAGACAGATGCAGACAGACACAGATGCAGACAGACAGTCGCAGATGCAGACAGAGACAGACACAGATGCAGAGACAGATGCAGACAGACACAGATGCAGACAGACAGTCACAGATGCAGACAGAGACAGACACAGATGCAGAGACAGATGCAGACAGACACAGATGCAGACAGACAGATGCAGACACAGATGCAGAGACAGAGACAGACACAGATGCAGACAGACACAGAAGCAGATGCAGACAGATGCAGACAGATGCAGACAGACACAGATGCAGTCAGAGGCAGATGCAGAGACAGATGCAGTCAGAGGCAGATGCAGACAGACACAGATGCAGAGACAGATGCAGACAGACACAGATGCAGACAGATGCAGACAGATGCAGACAGACACAGATGCAGACAGATGCAGAGACAGATGCAGACAGATGCAGAGACAGATGCAGACAGAGACAGACACAGATGCAGAGACAGATGCAGACACAGATGCAGACAGAGACAGATGCAGACAGACAGTGACAGATGCAGACAGACAGTGACAGATGCAGACACAGATGCAGACAGAGACAGATGATGACAGACAGTGACAGATGCAGACAGACACAGATGCAGACACAGATGCAGACTGAGACAGACACAGATGCAGACAGACAGACACAGATGCAGACAGAGACAGACACAGATGCAGACACAGATGCAGAGACAGATGCAGACAGACAGTGACAGATGCAGACAGACACAGATGCAGACAGACAGTGACAGATGCAGACAGACACATATGCAGAGACAGATGCAGACTGAGACAGACACAGATGCAGACAGACAGACACAGATGCAGACAGACCAAGGACAGATGTAGACACAGATGAAGACAGAGACAGACACATACACAGTTGCAGACAGAGACAGGCACAGATGCAGACAGTGAAAGACAGATACAGACAGTGACAGATGCAGATGCAGAGAGAGACAGAATAGAGACTGGGACAGACAGAGAGAGGATATGGAAGAGAAGGCAGAGGTTGATGTAGTGGATTATGCATACACATGATTCCTGTTGCATGCAGATGCATGCAGACAGGTGCCCCTACATGCACACAATCACACTTTGCATGCACGATCACAAAACATTTGCATGTAACCAAAACACACATGTACACACGCACGAAAAAACAACAATACACATACATACACATATGCATGTGCACATTTTTCTCTCGCACACATAACCCCCCCACCCATCCCCCACCCCCACCCCTCCCTCTCTCTCTCTCTCTCTCTCTCTCTCTCTCTCTCTCTCTCTCTCTCTCTCTCTCTCTCTCTCTCTCTCTCTCTCTCGCTCTCTCTCACTCACGCACACAAAGAAACACTCACATTTGCAAAGATACAAGTAATATTTATTTGTGGTCACATGTGAGTCAGTTATGTAATCTCAATCACTTCTGTGTTTTTGCCAATGGAGAAAAATGTATTTATGTAACCTTTATGAATTCACTCATTCACACAAAGAAAGAAAGAAAAAAGACGGAGATAAGGAAAAGTTTGTTTGCTTCTCTGCAGGTGATAGTTACAGTGCCTTTGACTGTGCTCAAATCCGGAGTTCTTCAGTTCAATCCTGCACTGCCATCAGAAAAGACAGCAGCCATCCAAACCTTGGGGGCTGGCTTAGTAGAGAAGGTCAGTCTTGCATTGTCCCTTGCCAGGTCAAAGTGTGAGCTTTTTGCTCTCTCTCTCTCTCTCTCTCTCTCTCTCTCTCTCTCTCTCTCTCTCTCTCTCTCTCTCTCTCTCTCTCTCTCTCTGTCTCTCTCTCTCTCTGTCTCTCTCTCTCTCTGTCTCTCTCTCTCTGTCTCTCTCTCTCTCTCTCTCTCTCTCTCTCTCTCTCTCTCTCTCTCTCTCTCTCTCTCTCTCTCTCTCTCTCTCTCTCTCTCTCTCTCTCTCTCTCTCTCTCTCTCTCTCTCTCTCTCTCTCTCTCTCTCTCTCTCTCTCTCTCTCTCTCTCTCTCTCTTGCTTGCTCTGACAGACTGAGGTCAAGGTTGCCCATTTCCTGCAGGAAGACTAATGCTGCCTCACGTTTTTGGGGCAAGCACTGTTTTCATTCATTCATTCGTTCATTCATTCATTCATTCATTCATTCATTCATTCATTCATTCATTCATTCATCCGTTCATCCATTCATTCATCCGTTCATCCATTCATTCATTCAAATGGAATAGTATTGCTTGTTTGAAAGACAAAGGGAATTTAGCCCCTCTCTCTTCCCCCCTCATTATTCTTCTCTCCCCTCCCCTCCCCACCCCACCCCCCACCCCCTTGCGTGTGTGTGTGTGTGTGTGTGTGTGTGTGATTGTTTTATTTCTGGAATGTAAAGATCAGTCATGCAACACTTTTCTCCTCGTTATTTTTTTACACCTCTCCACGTCCTATTATTCTTCCTCCCACTTATCCTCTTCCGTCCTCCTCTTCCTTCCTCTAGCTGGTTCTATTCCTTCTTTTCTTCCTCCTTTTTCTGTATTTCCTTCTCATTCGCTCCTTTTTGAGTATTCCTGGTCCTTCTATCCCATGTCCTCCTCCTCCTCCTGCCCCTCCAAATGCTCCCCCTGTGGGAAGGGGGTGAGAATTGAGAATAGATCCATGGTGTCTCCCTACATGATTCTTAAAAGGTGAATAACAATTGAGACAACTTAACCTCATTGTAACCAGCTTTAGTACTTTTGTAGTCAGTAGCTTTAAGTAGCCTGCACAGGCTGATGGTCCATTACATTCAATGCATTATTTGTCCATTGACTCTTAGATCCTGCACCACCTATTACCGCCCACCCTGCTCAATCCTGTACCTGTACCGCCCACATGGCTGTTTCTACTAATTGCATAATCCTTACAGGACTGGGGAATGAAACACGTGAATGGCTTACAGGACCATAAGAGTTTATTCATTCACTCATTCCTTGAGTTATTAATTCATCCATCCATCCACCCATCCTGATGCTCTTGCTTCTGCTTATCTTCCTCCTTGACAGTGCTTGTACTTGTATTCCACCTCCTTCCCTTCATTCTCCTGCTTCCACCTGCTTCCCTTCATTCTCCTGCTTCCACCTGCTTCCCTTCATTCTCCTGCTTCCACTTGCTTCCCTTCATTCTCCTGCTTCCACCTGCTTCTTTTCATTCTCCTGCTTCCACTTGCTTCCCTTCATTCTCCTGCTTCCACTTGCTTCCCTTCATTCTCCTGCTTCCACTTTCTTCCCTTCATTCTCCTGCTTCCACTTGCTTCCCTTCATTCTCCTGCTTCCACCTGCTTCCCTTCATTCTCCTGCTTCCACCTGCTTCCCTTCATTCTCCTGCTTCCACTTGTCTTCCCTTCATATCTCCTGCTTCCATGCTTCCTCATCTCCTGCTTCCTCTCCTTCATTCTCCTGCTTCCACTTCTTCTTCCTTCATTCTCCTGCTTCCACCTGCTTCCTCATCTCCTTCCACTCTCCCTTCATTCTCCTGCTTCCACTTGTCTTCCCTTCAATTCTCCTTGCTTCCACTTGCTTCCCTTCACTTGCTCCTGCTTCCCTTCATTCTCCTGCTTCACTTTCTTCCCTTCATATCTCCTGCTTCCACCTGCTTCCCTTCATTCTCCTGCTTCCACTTGCTTCCCTTCATTCTCCTGCTTCCACCTGCTTAAAACCGTCCAAAAAAAAACGGTCCTCGTTCCACCTTGTTCCAATTCCCCCTTCCTGCCAGGCTTCCAATCCATCCAACCTGCAATATTTATTCCACCACCTGCTTCCCTACTTTCTCCTCGGCCTGTTCTTCCCTTAATTCTCAACTCTCCTCTTCTCTCCTCCTCCCTCTCCCTCTCCTCTTTTTCCTCTTCTAATTTCCTCCCTCTAATTCTAATTCTCTCTCACTCTTTCTGATTCTTTCCTCTCCGACTGCTTCTTAAATTCTCCTTTTCTCCCTTTCTCCCCTCCTCTTTCTTCTCTTCTCCTTCTCCTCTTCTCCTATTTCTCCTTCTTCCATCCTCGACTTTTCAATACCACTATTTTGTCCCACTTGCTTCCGTTCATTCCTCACTGCTTCCACTGCTTCCTTCATTCGTGGTATCTTCCGTCTCCTTGTCTTCCTTCTTCCCTTGTGTTCCCTTCATTCCCTCCTCCTGCCTCCCCGTGCTTCTTTCTCTGCTACTATCTTCACCCTCCTTGACCTAGTGCTTGTAACTTATCAATAATTACCACCCTGCTTCCCTTCATTCACTCTCTGCTTTTGTTCCGACTTTCTTTCCCTTCATTTCTCCTGCTGCTTCCACTGGTTGACTTTTCCCTTCATTCTCCTCCCTCTCCGCCTCCCCTAGCTTCAACCACCCTTTCTTTTGGCTTCCCTTCATTCCCCCTTCTCATCTCCTTTCTTTCCTGTTTGATCTCTTCTGTCCTCCTGATTCCTTCCATCCCTACTTTCTCGTTCGCTCTGTCATTCTCTTCTCTCCGTCTCCTCTCTCCTTTCCTCCTCTCCTTTCTCATTCCTGATTCTCCTCTCCCTGCTTCCAAAACCTCCCACCCCCCTGTTTCTTTTCATATCTCCCTTCTTTCATGTCCTCCTTTTCTCCCATCGTTTCTCCATTCTCTCACCTGTTGCTCCTCCTAGCTATATTTTCTCCTTCTCGCCCTCCTTTTTCATGTGCTCCTGCTCTCCTATTCTCCTCCTACTTCTCCTCTTCTCCTTGCTTCCACTCTGTATCCAACTTGCTTCGAATCCCTATTTCCAGTTCCTCCCCCTTCACGTCCACTCCTCCACTTTGCTATTGTGGTTTTACTCCACTTCCACCACCACTAATGTCCACTTTGCTATTCGTGGTTTTCTTCCCTTCACATATCTTATCTCACTCTCTCCTGTCATTCGATTTCTGGTCTTCACCATGCTGTCCCCCACAAAAACTTTAATCCACTTGCTTTTCCCTTCATTCTCCTCTTCACTTCTCCCTTCATTCTCCTGCTTCCACTTGCTTCCCTTCATTCTCCTGCTTCCACTTGCTTCCCTTCATTCTCCTGCTTCCACTTGCTTCCCTTCATTCTCCTGCTTCCACTTGCTTCCCTTCATTCTCCTGCTTCCACTTGCTTCCCTTCATTCTCCTGCTTCCACTTGCTTCTGCTTATCTTCCTCCTTGACAGTGCTTGTACTTGTATTCCACCTGCTTCCCTTCATTCTCCTGCTTCCACTTGCTTCTGCTTATCTTCCTCCTTGACAGTGCTTGTACTTGTATTCCACCTCCTTCCCTTCATTCTCCTGCTTCCACTTGCTTCCCTTCATTCTCCTGCTTCCACTTGCTTCTGCTTATCTTCCTCCTTGACAGTGCTTGTACTTGTATTCCACCTCCTTCCCTTCATTCTCCTGCTTCCACTTGCTTCCCTTCATTCTCCTGCTTCCACTTGCTTCCCTTCATTCTCCTGCTTCCACTTGCTTCCCTTCATTCTCCTGCTTCCACTTGCTTCTTTTCATTCTCCTGCTTCCACCTGCTTCTCTTCATTCTCCTGCTTCCACTTGCTTCCCTTCATTCTCCTGCTTCCACTTGCTTCCCTTCATTCTCCTGCTTCCACTTGCTTCCCTTCATTCTCCTGCTTCCACTTGCTTCCCTTCATTCTCCTGCTTCCACTTGCTTCTGCTCCTCTTTCTCCTTGCTTCCACTTGCTTCCTTCATTCTCCTGCTTCCACTTGCTTCCTTCATTCTCCTGCTTCCACTTGCTTCCCTTCATTCTCCTGCTTCCACTTGCTTCCCTTCATTCTCCTGCTTCCACTTGCTTCCCTTCATTCTCCTCTTCTGCTTCCCTTCATTCTCCTGCTTCCCTTCATTCTCCTGCTTCCACTTCTTCCCTTCATTCTCCTGCTTCCACCTGCTTCCCTTCATTCTCCTGCTTCCACCTGCTTCCCTTCATTCTCCTGCTTCCACTTGCTTCCCTTCATTCTCCTGCTTCCACCTGCTTCCCTTCATTCTCCTGCTTCCACTTGCTTCCCTTCATTCTCCTGCTTCCACTTCCTTCCCTTCATTCTCCTGCTTCCACTTGCTTCCCTTCATTCTCCTGCTTCACTTGCTCACTGCTTCCACTGCTTCCCTTCATTCTCCTGCTTCCACTTGCTTCCCTTCATTCTCCTGCTTCCACTTGCTTCCCTTCATTCTCCTGCTTCCACCTGCTTCTTTTCATTCTCCTGCTTCCACTTGCTTCCCTTCATTCTCCTGCTTCCACTTGCTTCCCTTCATTCTCCTGCTTCCACTTGCTTCCCTTCATTCTCCTGCTTCCACTTGCTTCCCTTCATTCTCCTGCTTCCACTTGCTTCCCTTCATTCTCCTGCTTCCACTTGCTTCCCTTCATTCTCCTGCTTCCACTTGCTTCCCTTCATTCTCCTGCTTCCACTTGCTTCCCTTCATTCTCCTGCTTCCACTTGCTTCCCTTCATTCTCCTGCTTCCACCTGCTTCCCTTCATTCTCCTGCTTCCACTTGCTTCCCTTCATTCTCCTGCTTCCACTTGCTTCCCTTCATTCTCCTGCTTCCACTTGCTTCCCTTCATTCTTCTGCTTCCACCTGCTTCCCTTCATTCTCCTGCTTCCACTTGCTTCCCTTCATTCTCCTGCTTCCACTTGCTTCCCTTCATTCTCCTGCTTCCACCTGCTTCCCTTCATTCTCCTGCTTCCACCTGCTTCCTTCATTCTCCTGCTTCCACTTGCTTCCCTTCATTCTCCTGCTTCCACTTGCTTCCCTTCATTCTCCTGCTTCCACTTGCTTCCCTTCATTCTCCTGCTTCCACTGCTTCCTTCATTCTCCTGCTTCCACTGCTTCCCTTCATTCTCCTGCTTCCACTTCCTTCCCTTCATTCTCCTGCTTCCACTTGCTTCGCTTCTCTCCTTCAGTCTGTACTTGTATTCCACCTCCTTCCCTTCATTCTCCTGCTTCCACTTTCTTCCCTTCATTCTCCTGCTTCCACTTGCTTCCCTTCATTCTCCTGCTTCCACTTGCTTCCCTTCATTCTCCTGCTTCCACCTGCTTCTTTTCATTCTCCTGCTTCCACTTGCTTCCCTTCATTCTCCTGCTTCCACTTGCTTCCCTTCATTCTCCTGCTTCCACTTGCTTCTCTTCATTCTCCTGCTTCCACTTGCTTCAACTCATGATACTGCATCCTGATTCAATGGTCATTATTGTTTTGCAGATTTCCTTGAAGTTTGTCCGCAACTTCTGGAGGGAAGACATTGTGGTTGGGACAGCACAATGGATTCTGTTGGGCGGTAGTGCCCCCATTCATGCGCGCTGCCGAGGGACTCTCCTCAACTTTGATTCTACTGACCTCCCTCCATCAGGAAGGTAAGTGGGCACCTCTTCAACTAATTTCTACTGCCCTACCACTCCTATTTCGGGAGGTATGTGGCCACTCGTCATACTCTGTCCTACTGCCTACGCGCCATTACGGAGAGTGAAGCGGGCAACTCTTCAACTATTTTTACTCTGCCTCCCTCCATCGGAGGGAGTAGCGGCACTCTTCAATAATTTTTACTGCTCCCTCCATCGGAGAGTAAGCGGCACTCTCACTATTTCTACTGCCTCCCTCAATCGCGAGGTAAGCTGGCATCTTCAACTATTTCTACTGCTTCCCTCCATCGGAGGTAAGCGGCCACTCTTCAACTATTTCTACTGCCCCTCCATCGGAGGTAAAGCGGCACTCTTCAACTATTTCTACTGCCTCCCTCCATCGGAGGTAAGCGGCACTCTTCAAACTATTTTTACTGCTCCCCTCCATCGGAAGGTTAGTGGCACTCTTCAACTATTTCTACTGCCTCCCTCCCATCGGAGGTAGCGGCACTCTTCAACTATTTCTACTGCCTCCCTCCATCGGAGGTAAGCGGCACTCTTCAACTATTTCTACTGCCTCCCTCCATCGGAGGTAAGTGGCACTCTTCAACTATTTCTACTGCCTCCCTCCATCGGAGGTAAGCGGCACTCTTCAACTATTTCTACTGCCTCCCTCCATCGGAGGTAAGCGGCACTCTTCAACTATTTCTACTGCCTCCCTCCATCGGAGGTAAGTGGCACTCTTCAACTATTTCTACTGCCTCCCTCCATCTCAGGTAAGTGGCACTCGCTCACTGGTTGATAGAGAGATGTCTGCAGGATTCACAAAGACTTCTGAGTATTATTAAATTACAGTATTGAGATATCAAATAGATATCTGCAAAGGAAATTGAAAGGTAAGTGTCTGTATATCTTTGTGTGTGTGTTTGTGTGTGTGTGTGTGTGTGTGTGTGTGTGTGTGTGTGTGTGTGTGTATGACTGTGTGCATGGTTGTGTGTTTGTGTGTGCATGTGCATGGTTGTGGTGTGATTCTGTGTGTGTGTGTGTGTGTGTGTGTGTGTGACTCTGTGTGACGTGTATGTGTGTGACTCTGTGTGTGTGTGTGTGTGTTAGCATGTGTTTGTGCGTATTTGTGTGTGTGTGTGTATGTGTGTGTGTGTGTGTGTGTGTGTGCATCTGTCCATCTGTCTGTCTGTGTGTCTGTCCATCTGTTGCTCCATGTATCTATGTGTCTGTCTGTACATTGCTGTCTGTCCACAGGAGGACGGGAGTCAGGTGGTGGTGGGGGTGACAGGAGGCAATGCCCTGTGGGACATCAAGGACCTGAGTGACTCAGAGATCAAGGATTTGAGCATGAAAGTCCTGCGCAGCATGGCCTGTGATGAGGTGAGCTGTTTTTGCAATTCTGCATTAGGTGTCTTTGTGTGTTTGTGTGTCTGACTGGTGTGTGTGTGTGTGTGTGTGTGTGTGTGCGTGTGTTTTATGAGTGCATTGTATGTATGTGTGTGTGTGGCTGTGCATGCATGTGTGTGCAGGCAAGCATGCAGGCATGTGTGTCTGTGTGTTTCTTGCTGTCAGTCATGATCATTATGAGTATCATCATCGTCATCACAAACATGCCACCGCCTCTGCTCTTGCAGTAGTCATTGTTGTCTTGTAGTCATCATCATCATCATCATCATCATCATCATCATCATCATCATCATCATCATCATCATCATCATCATCATCATCATCATCATCATCATCATCATCATCATCATCATCATCATCATCATCATCAGTCATCTTTGGATTTCTATATCCACAGAATGTTCCGGAACCTTGCTGGTATCATGTGACTCACTGGGGCCTGGATCCCCTGGCTGGGATGAGTTACAGTTACCTCCCTGTAGGGGTAGATGGCAGCACCTACGACATCATGGCCAAATGTGTAGGGGAGAGAATCCACTTTGCAGGGGAGGTAAGTTCAGAGTAGTCCACTGCTGTGTTGGGTTTGGAGTCTCCATTTACTCCCTGCAGTGTTTCAGTCTGAGTTACAGCTTTAAGAGCCAGCAAGAGATAAATCTTCCATCCATGTGTTTGAAAGGAAGATAAGGATGGAAGGAGGGAAAAAAAGGGAAGAGAGAAGGAAAAGAAGGGAAGAAGGAATTGGTGCAAGATGGTACATAACCTTTGAGTCAAAGATTGGGGCTTCCTGGACTTGTTTGTGGAGCTGGGTTAAGAAGTGGCTGTTCCAAATAAGCACCAGTGGAAAAGAAAAAGGTTGTAGAGTTTGAACATTATGTTCTGAGCTTGAAGTCAGCAGTGTCACAGAGTTGCTTCTAAAGGGGGACATGGCATACAAAAATGGATTAATAGAAAATAAATCATTGCTCAGCAAGTATGAAAGCTATGCTAATGAAATTACGTACAGAATACAAACCCACTGCAAGGTATATTCAAAATTTTTGTGGAATTTAGAACAAGTAACACAAAAAATGCTCCAGGCATAACATGATTAAAATTATTTATGAGTGTTAGCAATCCACTTATGATATCTTATTGCGTGACATAGACCTTCTTCTTCGTTTACAATCATTGCTGATCATAAAAAGGTTGTATATCAAAATTTGACAGAGGGGAGAAAATTGGTACATTTATTTTTCAGTCATTTTGCATGACTCATGAGCAACTATGTCTTCAGCAATATCATTTTGTCTGAATATATCTTGCAGTGAGTTTGTATTCTGTATGAAATTTCATTAGCATAGCTTTCATAGTTGCTGAGCAATGATTTATTCTCTATTAATCCGTTTTTGTATGCCATGTCCCCTCAATAAGAGGGTTTGAAGCCATTTCCTGAAGTAGACATGTAACATTGCCCAAGCACAACTAGGGCACTAAACCTTCATTTACGACTTGTCACACGACTTCACTCAGTCTGCCTTACAAATAGACATTCACTGACAGCTCATATTTACTGCACACAAAACCAGTCATCATCTGCAGTGTCCATAGTTCTTGAACTTCACGCTTAGTCCTTCAGCACAAAAACACTTTACACCAGGTTATTGTCAGATGATCTGTTGAAGATTCCTACCAAAGGATGGAACCAACGAACAAAAATGAAATGCAGTATGCTTGTCCTTTTATTTGATCTGTTTGTCAAGTTGTTTGCTTGTTTGCAGGCAACCAACCGCCAGTTCCCTCAGACAGTGACCGGTGCCTACCTCAGCGGTCTTCGGGAAGCCAGCCTCATTCTGTCTGAGCTTCACCATGGCAACTGATGACTTGTGGAACTGCTGCCAGTTGTGATCTGTGCTTATTTTTTTTATTCAGGTCTTCCAATAACTACAGAGTCATATCGACAACAGCTAAATAAATCTGTCTGCTGCTGTATATGATATCTGTGTATTTTCTAACCAAGCCTTCAAATATCAACAAATTTAAATCGGCAGCAGCTGCATTGATGTTTCTGTTGCTGAATGTGATCTGTGTGTGTTTTCACGTCAAGTCTTCAAAATAACAGATTCCGATTGGCAACAGATATGTTGGTCTCTTTTGCTGTACATGATCCATGCATATTTTTTAGTCAAATCTTCTGGCTTAGATGATTTCAAGTTGCCAAAAGGCAATAGGTCAGTGTGTTTGATCCATCAGATTTTCAAATTGGCTTGAACTCCTAGCTGCAGAGAACATGTATGTGGCACTTCCTCCAGAAAAGTTACCATGTGTGCATGTGGGAGCATGCAGGTATCTTGTGTGGGCAGTGTTTGTCTGTTCACAACATATGCTAGGTTACCATACCTAAGATTTTTGTCTCAAAGTCTATTTTGTATGAATTGTAGACTAGCCTCAGGGTGCAAAGTGGGTAATCCAGGGCGCTGGAATATATATATATATATCCAGTTTGCTGGTGAATCTCAGGGTTCTCAAAGAATGGTGCTGCAACAATGTGTTGAGTTTTTCTCCAGACATGTGACTGTGTGAAAGCATGAGTTGGATGTTGAAAATATGACTTGAATACTGGCATTGTGGTAGATCTGCTTTGTATCGATACAGTGATGTTTCCCACTGACTGTTTGATGATTTTATCACTTACACCTTGTATTGAATCATTTCCATGCACTTTCAAGTGTGTGTGTATGTTTATGTGTGGTAATTTAGGCATCATATATTATTCAGGCAGTTCCAAGTCAAGATTTTTATGTCACGTTATTTTTTGTTTAAAAGATTCTTGAATGCACAAGATGGAGCCTGAATCACAGACTTGCCAACACGTGCTCACCAAAAATGCTGCTTAGTATTCACCTCCGCAGCTGGAATCTTTGGTCCGAGTACCTAGGGGCTGGAATCTTTGGTCCTAGTACCTAGGTCCATTTCTAGTTGCTCGCACTCAGACAGCTGGAAGCAGCATCTGAGTTCCGATGGAAGGCAATATTTGGGGCTGTCTGCACTCCCCTCTCAGGAAATCCAGTGGCTCCCTCTTTTCCCAAATACAAAGGAAAGTACAGATCAAATGAACCAAGAATCTCAAACTGCCATGATAGATCATGTGGTCATTATTGCTTGATGTCCTGCTTTTCATTATGTCACGCAAAATTAAAATTAAAATGTGTCTCTGTTTCAAAAGAGCACTTCAGGGTGCGTTGACTACCTTGAGTTTTGAAGAATTGAAAAAGCATGCATTGATATATGTGTGACCCGTTTTACAAAGTAAGTCTCATTTCTTCTTGGGCAATTTTATGCTGCATCCCAACATTGGAAGAAGACTCCCAGTGAGTGGCTACATTGGATAGGACTAAAACGAAAACGTGAAAAAGTGTCAAACATTCTGACATCATTTTCTCTTAATGTTGATTCTAGAGGGTAGTGTCTTTATAAATCCTTTACTTCACCAACCGTTAGTCTGATTTAAAAGTGTTTTTCAAGAGCATTCAGAAAACTTTCAGCATGAAAAATTACTTAAAGTCGAGAAAGGTTGAGATTATGAGGTGCTGTCTAAAAGTTCCCAAACTCACCCCATTGAATGAGGTGCACTTTGCATGTCACGTTTTAAGTGGGAGAGAAATTGTCATGGATTGAATTACCATTGGTATTACCTATAGTTTTTCAAATATATAGACTCGTTCATACTGGTTTTTATGCTTTTATATCAGTATAACACGAAAAAATGTATCAGGGTCTACTAGTTTTGTAATTTTTAAAGCACTTTTTATTATTTCCTTTAGTGACTTAGTATTCTATTGGTTTAGCACATGATAAAAATGGCAAGGTATATACTCATAGTTGCATTTACTTTCACCTTTGGATCACGGGTTAGAGTTTGATAGAAATTGATGCAAGGGTCCCAGCAGTTTTGCCTTTGTTGGAATGCCTTCTGAAATTTGTCTTTTTACAATCACTTCAGCACAGTCCTCATTTCTTTCTGAATCTTTGCAATGGTATCTAGTCTGCGCCCTTTGAGCTTCATTCCAGGGAGTGGAAAAAGTCACTGATGGCCAAATGAGGAGAATAGGAAAGGCGTGGGGTGGCAACCACGTTTCAGACCAAAAACTGCTGCACTTTGATGGACGTGAGTGCTGGGACATTGTCATGTCAGCATCACCAACTTGGCGGCAATTTCACACATGTTCAAGTCGTCAGTCAGAATCGCCTGAACTGAGTCATAACTGACTCCAAGTGTTCTAGCAATGTCTGGAATGGTTCTTCCACGATGTTCATGAACACTTTCTTGACATATTTACGGGTTCTGCATGTTGAAAGCCATCCAGAGCATTCATCATTGCCAAGAGTTTCTTGGCCGTGCTTGAAATGTCCATGTCACTTGGAGATTTGCGTTTTGTCTAATGCACGTTCACAAGATGCCTGCTGAAGCAATTGCTCTTTTTCCAACATTTTTCACCAATGTTGACACAAAAAACTTGATGCACCCATGTTGTGCAAGTTGTCTCATTCATTTTCGGCGGCCAGAAACTTGTGAAACTCGTCACAAAGAGGCTCAGCACAGTCCCACATCCACTCGTCACCTTGCAGGTTTGGACATTGACTCTCAAGGCTGCCAGGTAGCACCACCTGGCGGCACACCGCCATGCTGTGTTCCCGTCCTGTGCAGTGGCTGGCGGCACACCGCCATGCTGTGTTCCCGTCCTGTGCAGTGGCTGGCGGCACACCGCCATGCTGTGTTCCCGTCCTGTGCAGTGGCGCCACCTGGCGGCACACCGCCATGCTGTGTTCCCGTCCTGTGCAGTGGCGCCACCTGGCGGCACACCGCCATGCTGTGTTCCCGTCCTGTGCAGTGGCGCCACCTGGCGGCACACCGCCATGCTGTGTTCCAGTCCTGTGCAGTGGCGCCACCTGGCGGCACACCGCCATGCTGTGTTCCCATCCTGTGCAGTAGCACCACCTGGCGGCACACCGCCATGCTGTGTTCCCGTCCTGTGCAGTGGCGCCACCTGGCGGCACACCGCCAAGTGTGGGGCTGGCGGCACACCGCCATGCTGTGTTCCCGTCCTGGGCAGTGGCGCATTTTGGGAACCCTTTGACAGCACCTGGTAGACTCAAAATGTACCAACAGTTCATATATGTTGTTTTGCAAATCTTTTTCTTGTGTTCATATTGCAATTGTGTGCTTTGCTACTACGCATTTCATATCCTTTTTCCTGTGGTGTCTTATTTCTGAGTGTATTATATTCTTTTTGCAGTGTTTCCATATCCATGCATTTCAGTATCAGGTGCTATAATCATTAACAAATTAGAGTGGGAAAAACAAAAATTCTTGTACTTCACCAAGTCTGGAAAGTTTTTCCCGTTACCCTGAGTATGTCAAGCTCCCCTGATTTTTTTAAGATGTTTATTTTGCTGAAGTTTTACAACTGTATTTTGATGCTGAAGGCAGCGTATGTACTACCTCATGATCAATACGAAGGAATACCATTACATATCAGCTGCCTGAACAAAGTCTCAAATACAGGGCACATAAACATGTGAAATATTTGTAATGCACCATCATGTATTGATCACAATTTGTGCACATGATTTTTTATTTTTTGTAGCTTAGAGGCTGCAGATGCAGTAGAGAAATGAACAGTTTTGTTCATGAACAGAGGTATGGAGAAGACCGTGCCTGTTTATTCATACACGTTTGCTGAAAATGGCACAATATATGCACATATATCGAAACCCCGCCATAATCATCGACACAGAATATGCATTACTAAATAGGGCAGTCTTCAGAATGGACACATGCTAACATTAATATCATCATCCACGTTTGTGCCGAAAAGAAAACTCCCATTCCCACTGTAGACGTGACAGCACAAAGACATCTGAGTATTTGCACAGACCAGCAACATGAATGGACCAAGCCAATTTTTTAGGTGTGTTTTCTTTGCTGTCTGCATTGCAGATTTAGCTAACACCGTCTTGAGAAGAATAACTGCTGTGGCCAGTTGAAAATGACTGAAAACCCCATCCAGGAGTAAATGGTTTAACTGTGAGGGTTGTATGATGGGAGTTACCACATTTGTCCAAGGTGCTCTCAGCATATCATGTTGTACACTGGACAAATACTGTCATGCTTAGAATTACCACTGGTACAATCATATGGACACGTTTAGTACAGATTTCTTTTGCTTTTGTATCAGTAGAACATGAAACAATTTCTCAGGGTCTGACTAGATTTGTCAATTTTGAAGCAGTTTTTTCCCCATTTAGTGACTCAGTATTGATACTGGTTTAGCATATGCTAAAAATGCTGAGGTATTAGTCCATAGTTGCATTTACTTTCACTTATGGATCCTTTGTGGTCAGCTGTGAAGACGAGAGTTGTGTTTGTCAAACAGCCAGGCCAGGCCAGTAGGTGCCCGAGTGCTTGCCAAGTCTGGGATCTCTTAGCTCAGCTGGGGCGTGCTAGCAGAGTAGATTGGAACACGTTGTAGATAGATTCCATGAGTTCAGGTTCCACGTTGTACCAATTTCATACCTCATTGTGGGACAGGAGTCCACCCTGTACCAGTTTCATACCTCATTGTGGGACAGGAGTCCACCCTGTACCAGTTTCATTCCTCATTGTGGGACAGGAGTCCACCCTGTACCACTTTTGGCACTGCCAAAGTGGGCACCCATCCAGTTTGCCTTTGACTCGACCTTAGAACTTGTTTTGACAAATTACAATTTTATGTTCTCGTGTGTTTCTAGATTTGGCTGAATGTTGAAAGTGTGTATTGTCTTTCAACCAGTGCCTTTTTGTGTGTGGGGATTAGTTTTGTTGTTGTTGTTTGGGGGGATGTTTGTGTGTGTGTGTTTTTTAAATATATATATATATATATATTTTTTTAACAAACTCTGAACAGGGTGACCTTACTATTGATTTTAGCTTGGACAACGTATTAATGGGTTGTACGGTCATGGGTGGCCACAGGTATACTGTAGTGTGCTGCCCCTCAGAAACAATGTATGCTGCATTATCTTATTATGTAACCGGCACCTTCAGACCTACACAAGTAGTTGAAGTAGTTCCCGGTTGAAGATGTGCTTGCAGTAGCTACTCCCTGTTACGGGTGTTGCTAAGTGTATCTCGACCTAGAGATTGCCTTTTTTCAAGCTTTTGTCATTTTTGTAAGCAGTTGATGTTTTAGTGCTGGGGAAGACTGGGAAAGCCCAGGAAAAGTTGTCAGCTGGAATATGTGCAGCCTGTGTGCCGTTGAGCATGGCGATGTAGGAATGAAGGTCGTGGATTGCATAGATCATGTTAGAAGCTAGGTGCTTCCTTGTTGTTGCACCCGCTAGTTGGGATGATTGTTGTATTCTGTGTATGCCCTCCGTTCTTTCCAATGCCCATGAATGGGACTGGCTTTCAGTGTTGTGTTCTTGAAAAATCAGTGTGCTCATAGCTGTGATATATGAGATTCTGGTGAATGAAGATGCTTTGCTCTACTGAGGACTTATGCTTCAAGCAATAATTTAGACCAAGAAAAAGGAAATAACGGGCAGATTTCTTACTTTTAGGAAGGAACTTTGTGCAGTAATGGATCTCGATTCAGGGCCATTGCTACGATGACCTTTTGATTCATTCAGGGTTGTATCACCAGCCACAAATCTGATATCCTATTTCGGGATTTATTCTCCCATTACATTAAATTCTGTCAGTATTGGTTAATTGTGCAGTTTGCAGGAAAGTCATGTGTCATAGAAAATCACCTGTTTGAATATGTCAGAAGCAGAATTTGTCACCACAGCAGAAATGGCGTACGTTTGTAATTTCTTTTTCATTGCTACTTTGAGAACACCTCATTGAACGCTTTTCTTTTAAACTTTTTTGTGCACAACTTTATCATTAAAGTGGTGACACTGGTTGTGGTCGTGTATAATCATGGTACAAACATGATTAACATTAATGTGTTCAGATACTATTCTCAAACTTTATCATTAAAGTGGTGACACTGGTTGTGTTCGTGTATAATCATGGTACAAACATGATTAACATTAATGTGTTCAGATACTATTCTCATCCATTTGTTTCCTTTCTATTTTTGGTGGTAATGGCCGTTATAGTTTCGTATTTCTAAATTGTTGTAGATGTTCAGACGATCCAACTTGGCTGTACTGAACGACAGTGCCTTTATTGTGCCTTTTTTTTTCGTCTTGTGCTTTGCATTGTAGATGATTTGTTGTTTATGACTCACAAAGTCAGTTAGCAGATGATCGTCTTCATTTGCTAATTGATCAGATGGTGTAGCATGACTATAGTGGTAACAAAGTGCAATGAGACATCTGTTCATAGGTTCAGATTTTTTTATAATTTACTCATATTCCTTTTGTCTTTTCAGTGTCAGACACTAAACAGTATATCATTGATTGAATATGAGTGTTGATGTTTTCCTACGCCAAGACAAAACGGCAAATAAATGAACCTTCATTTGTGCTCATTCCAAGATTGTTCTGGTTCCTGATGTGCATACGAGCCGAATATGTGTACACTTATGTGTGAACTTTTTCAGTTTGTTTTCATTTTGCGAGAAAGAACGAACTTATACGTTCTGTCTGTCTGTGTGTCTGTCTGTGTGTCTGTCTCTCTCTCTCTCTCTCTCTCTCTCTCTATCTCTCTCTCTCTCCCTCCCTCCCTCCCTCTCTCTCTCTCTCTCTCTCTCTCTCTCTCTCTCTCTCTCTCTCTCTCTCTCGCTTGCTCGCTCGCGTCCAAACTTCGGTAAAGATCCAATGTGGATTTGCCCTAAAGCCCCTGCATTCCACTAGAACTGGAAGAACACTGCATGACCAGACTGCCATGACAGGTGTCTGTCTACACGATGACATAAACGTGTCCCATCAAAACGGAAACTTCTAGTTTTTCCGATTTTTGACAGAAAAATACTGTCATTGCAGTTGCTGTAATGACAGCAACGTCAGCGAGTGCTTGTACCCTCAGTGCAGCAGTTCGGGGTGGGGAGGATGATTGTTGTTGAACCATTGGAGACTGATGATGTAAAACGAGCCTGGAGATGATTGTTGTTGAACCATTGGAGACTGATGATGTAAAACGAGCCTGGAAAGGAAATGGAAGGTGGGGGTACGAGAGAAAAATCGGGGCCGGGGGAATTCGTAAGCTCGGGTGAATGTTCTTCTCGTCGGAATTACGGAACTGGTGAACTGTTCTCCGAATTAATGAAGATTTTTCCACTCTAGCAATGCGTACATGTGTGCGAGCTTGTGTGGGGATGAAAAATAATTTAATACAATATAAGTGTGTGTGGATGTTTTATACTGAAAGTTTATCCTCGTAAAAAAAAATTGGTTAAAAGACCCGGGTATATGCGTTCATAGCAAAGAATGCGTATGGGTCTTTTACCAAGAATCCCTATGTCCCATTTCCTCTATCCTTATTTCCAATTTCCTCTGCCCCTACATCCCATTTTCCTTTCCCCTGTATACTATTTCCTCTACCCCTACTTCCCGTTTCTTCTATCCCTACCTCCCATTTCTTCCGCCCCTACATTTGCATTTCTTCTGCCCCTACATTTGCATTTCATCTGACCCTACTTCCCATTTTCTCTACCCCTACTTCCCATTTTCTCTACCCCTATCTCCGATTTCCTCTGCCCCTACCTCTCATTTTCTTTGCCCCTTCTTCCCATGGTACTTCCCATCTAATCTATCCCTACTTTCCATTTCCTCTGCCCCTACTTCCCATTTCCTCTGGCCCTACTTCATATTTCCCTTACCCCTACTTCACATTTCCCCTGCCCCTACTTCACATTTCCCTTAGCCCTGCTTCACATTTCCCCTACCCATAAATTATCTCCCATTTCCCTTACCACTATCTCCCATTTCCCTTACCACTATCTCCCATTTCCCTTACCACTATCTCCCATTTCCCTTACCACTATCTCCCATTCCTCTACCCCTATATCTCATTTCCTCTGCCCCTACCTCCCATTTCCTCTGCCCCTACTTCCCATTTCCCTTACCCTACTTCCCATTTCCTCTGCCCCTACTTCCCATTTCCTCTGCCCCCTACTCCCCATTTCCTCTGGTTCTACTTCCCTTTTCTTCTGCCCCTACTTCCCATTTCCCTTAAACCTATCTCCCATTTTTCTGCCTCTACTTCCCATTTCCCTTACCCCATTTCCTATTTCCTCTTCCTCTACTTCCCATTTCTTTGCCCCTTTTCCCATTTCCTCTACACTTACTTCACATTACCTCTACTTCACATTTCCCTTGCTCCTATCTCCCATTTCATCTGCCCGTATTTCCCATTTTCTCTGCCCCTTCTTCACATTTCTTTCGCCTTATCTTACATTTCCCTTATCCCCTACTTTCCCCCTTACCCCTAGCCCCCTGTGGGTTGGGGGGTCAGAATAGACCCACCTCATCTTCCTACGCAATTCGTAAGAGGCGAATAAATAGGGACGTTGTGACTTGATTTGCGTTTACTCTATACTGTTAGTGATTTTCGTGCTTAATGGCCTTACATAGCCTACAAAGGCTGATAGGCCGTAAAATACCATCCATCCATCTACTTCTGTCTCCAATTTTCCACACCCATACTTCATATTTCCCTTACCCATACTCCCCATTTTCTCTACCCCCACTTCCCATTTCCTCCACCCCTACTTCCCATTTCCTCCACCCCTACTTCCCATTTCCTCCACCCCTACTTCCCATTTCCTCCACCCCTACTTCCCATTTCCTCTACTCCCACTTCCCATTTTCTCTATCCCTACTTCCCATTTTCTCTACTCCCACTTCCCATTTCCTCTACTCCCACTTCCCATTTCCTCTACCCCTACTTCCCATTTTCTCTACTCCCACTTCCCATTTTCTCTACTCCCACTTCCCATTTTCTCTACTCCCACTTCCCATTTTCTCTACTCGCGGACGACACTACAGTCGAAGGTGCGATCTCCAACAGCGACGAATCCCACTACCGCCGGGAAGTCGACTGCTTGGTGTCGTGGTGTGGTGAGAACAGTCTTGAGCTGAACACCACCAAGACCCAGGAGATGATCGTCGACCTGAGGAAGAATCCCACCCCTATCGTTCCACTGATGATCGGCGGCCAGGCCATTGAGATCGTGGACTGTTTCAAGTTCCTCGGCACGCTCATCTCCTCCGACCTCAGTTGGGGCAACAACATTGACGGCATCCATAAGAGTGCCCAGCAGCGGCTGTACTTCCTGAGGCAGCTCAAGAAGTTTGGACTGTCTCCGGAGATCATGCTCCAGTTCTACCGTGCTGTGGTGGAAAGTGTTCTTACCTTCTCCATCTGTGTGTGGTTCGGAGGGGCCACTCAACAGCAGAAAGACAAGCTGGAGCGTGTCGTGCACGCTGCTGGCAGGATCATTGGCCGTGATCTGCCCTCCCTAGCCTCTATCTACGCCCAGCGCATAGTGCGCAAGTCCCGTAAGATTGTGGCGGACCCCTCCCACCCTGCTTGTTCCCTCTTCCAGCTCCTTCCCTCTGGCCGTCGTTTCAGGTCCCTCAAAACGCGCACATGCCGTTTTCAGAACTCGTTCTTCCCCACGGCGGTGACGGAGCTCAACGCTGTCCAGAACCTCCCCAGGCAGCTTTGCCGCCGCTGATCCTGTCGGCGGTGCGCACTCACTTCTCCACATCTATGACAGTGCCACTTTCTCTTTTGTGCTTCCTCTGGGTTATATGGACTGCTACTGAGTGTGGTTGGGGGTGGGGGAGGGGGTGGGAGGGGGTGGGGGTGGGGAAGGGTTGGTCTTCTTGTAGCTTTCACTTGCGCAGGGTTGTTTTTGTATTGTTCTATTGTATTCTTTTGTGTGGTGACGGGGGGTGGGATGGGGGTGGGGGGTGGGGGGGGTACGTCTTAGTGGTCTTGTCTCTGTTCATATGTATTATTTATTGCCACTTAAAAGGGGGGTGGGTGGGTGGGTGTATCATCTTAGTTTGTTCCTCTTTTGTCAACAGTTCTTAAATAGTAACTTTAACTGTTCATTGTATATTGCCCCATTTACCAGTTAACCCTTTTGGTTTCAGGTGCAGTCTTATCTCTTGTCTGTGTGCAGCTGCGTGTGTGTCGTGAGTGAGGTACATCGGGAAATGTCCATGTTTTTTGCATAAACGGCGTGTTAGGGTATGTAAGCGATGCGTGTGTTTGGCTTTTTGTTTTGTTTCTTTTAGCCTTCATCACTTAGTTTTCCTCGTGCTCGTATTTTAAATGATGTCACTTGGCGCAATAAATTACTGTGTACTGTGTACTGTGTACTGTGTACTGTGTACTGTACCCCTACTTCCCATTTTCTCTATCCCTACTTCCCATTTTCTCTACTCCCACTTCCCATTTTCTCTATCCCTACTTCCCATTTCCTCTACTCCCACTTCCCATTTTCTCTATCCCTACTTCCCATTTCCTCTACTCCCACTTCCCATTTCCTCTACTCCCACTCCCCATTTTCTCTACCTCTATTCCCATTTCCTCTACTCCCACTTCCCATTTTCTCTACCTCTATTCCCATTTCCTCTACTCCCACTTCCCATTTTCTCTACCTCTACTTCCCTATTTCTCTACCCCTACTTCCCATTTTCTCTACTCCCACTTCCCATTTTCTCTACCTCTATTCCCATTTCCTCTACTCCCACTTCCCATTTTCTCTACCTCTATTCCCATTTCCTCTACTCCCACTTCCCATTTTCTCTACCTCTATTCCCATTTCCTCTACTCCCACTTCCCATTTTCTCTATCCCTACTTCCCATTTCCTCTACTCCCACTTCCCATTTCCTCTACTCCCACTCCCCATTTTCTCTACCTCTATTCCCATTTCATCTACTCCCACTTCCCATTTTCTCTACCTCTATTCCCATTTCCTCTACTCCCACTTCCCATTTTCTCTACCTCTATTCCCATTTCCTCTACTCCCACTTCCCATTTTCTCTACTCCCACTTCCCATTTCCTCTACTCCCACTTCCCATTTTCTCTACCTCTATTCCCATTTCCTCTACTCCCACTTCCCATTTCCTCTACTCCCACTACCCATTTCCTCTACTCCCACTTCCCATTTTCTCTACTCCCACTTCCCATTTTCTCTACCTCTACTTCCCTGTTTCTCTACCCCTACTTCCCATTTTCTCTACCTCTACTTCCTTATTTCTCTACCTCTACTTCCCTATTTCTCTACCCCTACTCCCCATTTCCTCTACTCCCACTTCCCATTTTCTCTACCTCTATTCCCATTTCCTCTACCTCTACTTCCCTATTTCTCTACCCCTACTTCCCATTTCTTCTACTCCCACTTCCCATTTTCTCTAGCCCTACTACCCATTTCCTCTACTCCCACTCCCCATTTTCTCTATCCCTACTTCCAATTTTCTCTATCCTACTACTACCCGTTTTCTCTACCCCTACTTCCAATTTTCTATATCCTACTTCCAATTTCTCTATCCCATTTTCTCTACCCATACTACCCATTTTCTCTACCCCTACTACCCATTTTCTCTACCCCACTTTCAATTTTCTCTACCCCTACTTCCCTTTTTCTCCCTCTACTTCCCATTTTCTCTGCCCCTACATCCCATTTCCTCTACCTCTACTTCCCATTCTCTCTACCTCTACTTCCCATTTCCTCTACCCCTACTTTCCATTTCCTCTACCTCTACTTCCCATTTCCTCTACTCCCATTTCCCATTCTCTCTACCCCTACTTCCCATTTCCTCTACCCCTACTCCCCATTTTCTCTTCCCCTACTTCTAATTTATCTATCCCTACTACCCATTTTCTCTACCCTACTTCCAATTTTCTCTACCCCTACTTCCCATTTCCTCTACCCCTACTTCCCATTTCCTCTACTCCCACTTCCCATTTTATCTACCCCTACTTCCCATTTCCTCTGCCCCTACTTCCCATTTTCTCTACCCCTACTTCCCATTTCCTATGCCCCTACTTCCCCTCTGCCCCTACTTCCCATTTCCTCTGCCCCTACTTCCCATTTTCTCTACCCCTACTTCCCATTTTCTCTTCCCCTACTTCCCATTTCGTCTGTCCATACTTCCCATTTCCTCTGCCCATACTTTCCATTTCCTCTGCCCATACTTTCCATTTTCTCTGCCCCTACTTTCCATTTCCTCCACCCCTTCTTTCCATTTCCTCCACCCCTACTTCCTATTTTCTCTGCCCCTACTTCCCATTTCCTCTGCCCCTACTTTCCATTTCCTCCACCCCTACTTTCCATTTCCTCTACCCCTACTTTCCATATTCTCTACCCCTACTTCCCATTTCCTCCACCCCTATTTTCCATTTCCTCTGCTCTACTTCCCATTTTCTCCAACCCTATTTTCCATTTCAAGGCTGACGACCAACCGCCTTAGGGGCTTCACTCCGGATTTGTGTAGAGTTTACTCCTTAGCTATTCCTCCTCCCGAAGGTATCTACAAGGCAGTGGAGCCCTAGTTATTCGCCTCTTACGAATCGCGCAGGGAGACGCGGTGGGTCAATTCTTACCCCGAGCCCGCAGGGGTGGGTTTTACATCAGAGTTTCCCTCTCCTAGACGGACTGCCTGACGAGGCTAACGAGCTCCATCTGCCCGGGTTTGAAGTCGGAGTTGTCCTTCTCCTAGACTGGTTGCCAACCAAGGCTTATGAGCCCAGTCTGCCCAGTTCCCGGTTATACCGCCGAGTGCTCGGTCGCACCTGCAGGAAGCTTTATGAGTAACAGGGGGACCACGTGAAGGTGTTCATGCAGGAGCATTTGGGTAGGAGAGGCCATATGCGTGCATGTGCAGCGAACTGCATTGCAGCAGCAATCACTACCCCAGGATGGGAAAGGCTATGTGTTGCGCGTCACCATCCATTTGCTGTGCGGGACGTAGGGCCCAGACCACAACCCCCAAAGATGTGCTGTACTGCGAGCTCGCCACGGGATCCAGACCTGCAGGAAGACCTCTCCTCCGCTACAAGGACGTCTGTAAACGTGACATGACGGCGGGAGGCATCAACCCAGCAGACTGGGAAACGGTGGCCGTTGACCGCAGCAGCTGGAGACACGCCGTCAAGACTGGCATCCAGGCCAGCGAGAAGAGGAGACGGGAGCAGTGGGAGGAGAGGAGAGAACACAGACGACAGAGGATAGCGCCAGGACTTCACTTGCGACAAGTGCAATAGACCATGCGGCTCAAGGATCGGGCTCTACAGCCACAGAGTACGCTGCCACTCAACCCCGGACTGACCAAACCTGACGCACACTCCATGGTCTCACGAGACTGACGGATGCCAACAACAACAACAATTTTCCATTTCCTCTGCCCCTACTTTCCATTTCCTCTGTCCCTACTTCCCATTTCCTCTGCCCCTAATTCCCATTTCCTGTGTCCCTACTTCCATTTCCTCTGCCCATACTTTCCATTTCCTCTGCCCCTACTTCCCATTTCCTCTGTTCCTACTTTCCATTTCCTCTGCCCATACTTCCCATTTCCAGAAAGTACAATATGAAAAGCACTCATTGACTTTTACCTTAAATTCTTACAGCAACGCGGAGTTCTCCACCCACGCAGTTGTAGAGCGTAGTATCTGTACATTGCTACGTCTCTCGTCTTCCGTATATCTTGTCCATCAAGAAGATATTTAAAATTGGTACGCACTGGGGTGATATACCTAGCTATGTATTTTGTCTTTAGAGAGACAGACAGGCAGGCAGACAGACAGACAGACAGACAGACAGACAGACAGACAGACAGACAGACAGACAGACAGGCAGACAGACAGACACACAGACAGACAGAGATATGGAGACAGCGACAGAGACACACACAAAGACAAAGATAAATACAGAGACAAAGAAAGAGACAGAGAGGGAGGAGGTGGGGGGGGGGGAGACACCTGGGGGGGAGGCCTGTGAAACTCACAAAAGAAGACTTCGTTTTGGCACTCCTTCCTTTCAGGAGGGAAATAATGTTTGCTCGGCTCTAGTCAGTAAGGAAGCGCACTCGATCTCCTCTTTGCCCCACAACCAACCCTCCCACCCTCCACATTGAGCAACCACCCCGCCCTCCCTCCCTCCTCCCCACTGAGCAACCACCCCACCCTGACCCTTCACCCAAGTGCGTAACCACTTTCCATTTTTCCTCCGCTCTCTCTCCTCCCCCTCCAACTGTTTGCATTCGCCACTGTAACCCTACCCCATCCCAACCACTCCACCTCAACTCTGCTCACATTTGCCATTCCCCAGGTGGAGATGGGCGAGCATGCATTGGGGCTGGACGATGTGCGAGGCGCAGTGCCGTGGTTCTATCCCTGGGATGGATAAATCTGGGTTTATTGAAATATCGTGACAATGTGGGATGTTATACTGGCTGCAACCGTATGTCGTTAGCTTTGGTTCAACGTCTACGACGGGCAAAAGCAGAAAGACAAAAAAAATATTTACAGAAACTTCCCAACCCTTCAAACGATTAGAATATATACATCAGTTCCTTCAGCCCAGAGATCAAAAGGGGGTAAAGTGTAAAGCGCTTACAGTCACAGATACGGATGATATGTCACTTTATCAAAACCTTACCCTCACATTTACTATTTTAAAATTTCAACCAAGAACTGGTCTGTCCCCGTATCCAGAACGGCGAGTTAATTTTAACCTCGATTTATCTCTAAACTCAGACGATTCCAACTGTCTGTTCCGCTCTCCCTTGGCTGGAAACCAGTATATATAGCAAAGCGCAACCTAGGATCCTCTGACGAGCGTACCTTATCTAACCGATCAAGATAACCCAGGGTTAGGGGATAAATTGAGTGTTAAAAAGATAAATCGCCGTTCTGGATACAGGCCCTGATGACTACAGCGATAACACAGTTTGTCCAGTGTGAAAGTAGAAAACAACTGCTGTGATATCTGCCGAGGCTGTACCCATTCATGTAAATCATGACTACACGTTCTGTTATCGGGGGAGCTCGCCCAGATCTGTGCCCCCTGCCCCCACATGCTTACGCGCTCTCATCGCTGGAAGATTACAGATTTTTTCCTGTTGCATTTTCAGTTAAAATTAGGCGTGTGAACCAAATGCATAACGTCAAAGGAATGACAGTTATCTTCTCCGGCAACAGCAGCGACGACAACAGCAGCAGAAAGTCAGACCTACCACTGCAAAGCCATGGAAATGTCATACGCACACACACACATACACACACATACACATTCATACGCTCTCTCTCTCTCTCTCTCTCTCTTTCTTTCTCTCTCTCTCTTTCTCTCTCTCTCTCTCTCTCTCTCATGGAAATGCCATACGCACACACGCACACACACACACACACACACATACATATATACACATACATACACATTCATACGCTCTCTCTCTCTCTCTCTCTCTCTCTTTCTCTCTCTCTCTCTTTCTCTCTCTCTTTCTCTCTCTCTCTCTTCTCTCTCTCTCTCTCTTTCTCTCTCTCTCTCTCTCTCTCTCTCTCTCTCTCTCTCTCTCACTCCCTCCCTCCGTCCGTCCGTCCGTCCGAGCCTAAAACGGCTGATAGGCCGTAAAACACCATCCATCCATCCATCCATCCATCCGTCCGTCCGTGTCTCTCTCTCTCTCTCTCTCTCTCTCTCTCTCTCTCTCTCAGCTTATGATAACAGATAGTTCACTATATCTACAAATGACAAAATGAAAGAACTTAATATTTTGCGTTTTCATAAGCATTTACAATTCAATAAATGTGTATTAATTTAAAAAATAATGATTGTGATGTGCCTGGTTATTTGATAAACTTATTCCAACATTCAAATATTCGTGTACATAACTTTATGATACCACAACCTAGGATTGATTTGGCCTATATTATTCAGGGGCTACCATGTGGAACACACTATCCCATTCTCTTAAAATTGCGAAATCTTTAGAGATATTTAAATTGAAACTACACACTTTTCTTATGCAGTTATCCTAGATACTTTCATTGTATTATAAATTCACTTTGTGGTTATTTTCAGCATGGTAGTTCGTTACCATGAATTGATTGTAACCTGTGTTATTGCGCAAATTTTGTGTGGGATAGAGGGTGGGTGGGCAGGTGGGGGAGGGGGGGGGGAGGGAGGGGGGTGGGTGGGTGGGATTGGATTTGTTTGTTTGTTTTCTTGTTTTAACAAGGGCTGGATGTACGATAGGCAGTTATGCCTAATTCATGTATTTCCCTTGAAAGAAAAGTTTAAGCAATCTCTCTCTCTCTCTCTCTCTCTCTCTCTCTCTCTCTCTCTCTCTCTCTCTCTCTCTCTCTCTCTCTCTCTCCTCGTGACGTGACAACCACTTCCAATGATCACTGAAGAGAAATTACACATTTGAGCTATAGCTTGTTGGAGTCACATAAGGAGAAGCTACATTCCTGTTTTTCTGAATTTAGAGTCTTACAAATCGAGCAGGTGGACGTGATGTACCTATTTTTAGCCTGACCCACATCGGAATGTGGCTGATAAGGTAGTGGTACACACGACCTCTGCCTCACAGACATGAAGTGTGTGACATTTAAAAGCGCGTGTCCGAAAATTGTGCATTTTGAAATGTCAGAAAGTTTATAAAATGGGACAACTTGGTTGCAAAATACTGTGCGTTCGAAAAGCAAATCTGAGTTGCCCCAGCTTGGTAATCCATCTCAGTTTATCCCAATGATTTTACATAAGGATCGGCAGATGTGGCATTGACATACATTGCTTCGCCAGGCTGTCAGAGAACACAAGGCTCTGTTCTCTGCTTCATTTCACGGGTAAGTTTTTTCACCTCCTGAGAATTGCTGTTAAGAAATAAAAGAAATTTTTATTACAGATTTTTCGATGCACCCACGCTTGTTTTCTTCATTTGAAAGGCAAAGATTAGAGAAACGAAATTTTAATACGGAGCTATCAACGAGATACGCTTTCAGGCACAATACATTATGTTCTGTTGGGCATGAAATGCACGCTTTTGTGGAAGCAGTTTGGAAAGGCTTCCAGAGACGGGCCCCAAGAGTGGACTTGTCCGAGGACAGGGATGTGGGAAAGACAGCCACGCTGGCGGGCCACACGAGATAGCGGGCTACATCATCTGAATGGCAAGCGATTTTGGTCGGTTGTAATCCACAGTGAGTTTGCAGTGATTTATACACACAATGACGAAATAACATGAAGATTCGAATATACCTCCTTAAAAACGCAGCCAATCAAATGTTGTGGTCCGACTGCTGGGCTGTCTTTCTCACACCCATGTCCTCGGACGAGTCCACTTGTGTGGCCCGTCTCCAGAAACTTTTCCATAAACTTTGCATGAGTTTGGACTTTAACAATTGAAGCTTTTTGATCATGCGCTTTTAGCCTCCTGCACATTTGCACAGCTTCAGCACAGGTGTTGCGATAATGCAGGGCGGGGCCCGCCTCAGTCCACAGGACAGGAGCAGCACACTCGCGTAACTATGAATTCAATATCCAGCCGCTCGGTAAACGTGGGCGATGTGCCAGGAATGAGGCGTAGTCACATTGCTGTTGATTTTCCTTCCAGCTTTCATTAATGTCATGACTTTCATTGCCAGTTGTTGGTCTCAGGCTGTCATCGTGTTTCTGACGATTAATGAAATAATTGAGTGAATGGAGCTTTAAGGCCTATCAGACTTTGGAGATTTATGTACGGCCAGCGACATGGAAAATTGCTACAGCTGGTTAGAGAAAGTGCAAATCAAGTCACGCTTGTCGTCGAGAGAGAGAGTGTGAGAGAGAGTGAGAGAGAGAGAGAGAGAGAGAGAGAGAGAGAGAGAGAGAGACGGAAAGAGAGAGAAAGAGCGTGCGCGCGCGCGCGCGAGAAAGAGAGAGAGAGAGAGAGAGAGAGAGAGAGAGAGAGAGAGAGAGAGAGAGAGAGAGAGAGAGAGAGAGAGAGAGAGAGGCCAGGCATGAAAGTTGGAACCGAGGGCAATATTGATAGTGATGATGACGATGACGACGACAACGGCAATGATAATGAAGGCGCCAACTACAACACAGGAGGAGGAGGGGGGAGGGAAGGAGGGAGGAGGAGGAGGAGGAGGAGGAGGAGGAGGAGGAGGAGGAGGAAGAAGAAGAAGAAGAAGAAGAAGAAGAAGAAGAAGAAGAAGAAGAACAGGAGGCGGAGGAACAGGAGGAGGAGGAACAGGAGGAGGAGGAGGAGGAGGAAGAGGAGGAGGAGGAAGAGGAGGAGGAGGAGGAGGAGGAGGAGGAGGAGGAGGAGGAGGAGGAGGAGGAGGAGGAGGAGGAACAGGAGGAGGAGGAGAAGGAGGAGGAGGAGGAGGAGGAGAAGGAGAAACAGGAGCAGGAGGAACAGGAAGAGGAGGAACAGGAGGAGGAGGAGAGGAGGACGGAGGCTGGCAGGAGGAGGGGGAGAGGATGAAGGAGGATGAATTAGTGATGAAGGTAGGATTATTAGTGATGGATGATGAAGGGATAGGTGGAGTTAAGGAGCATGTAGAGAGAAGGATATAATAGGTAAGAAGAGAAGGTATTAAAGTAAGTAAACAAGAAGAAGTAAGAAAAAAAGTATCAGAGTGAAGAGGAGGTAGAAAAACAAAGGACGAGAAAAAGTAAAAGAGTAAGAAAGGACAATAGGTGTGATGTATGAGATTTGATGAGAAAAGAGAAGAGAAAGTAGAGGAGAAGATAAAGACAAACAAAGAGAGATACAAAGAAAATAGAGTAGGAACAAAGATAGACCGAGAATTATGAACAAGGAGTAACTAGCAGAAAGAAGAACTGAAATTCAAAAAGAAATAGAGGACTAGAAATATAAAAAGTATCAAGTCTCATAAACAACCTAAAATAATATTACATAATTATTATATAATTACATATTACTAAATTAATACCAATTATACTAATCATCTCTTACATCTTTCAAAC
>JAWQFJ010030990.1:0-7500 GCA_034096865.1 Theodoxus fluviatilis
CGTTACGTAACCATGACAACCAAAATTTTTTTTCACAGATCTTCATCATCTGACTTACCTACCCACACACCAAATTTCGGTCAAATCGGAGCACTTTGAGTTTTCGGCGGCCATCTTGTTTGTGCCCACTTCCGGTTACCATGGCAACACCATTTTTTTAACCCCACGTTGACCTGACCCCGGTCCACACCTAACCCCATACCAAGTTTCAAGTCGATCGGAATAAAACTGTGGAAACGTATGAGTGTCACACACACACACACACACACACACACACACACACACACACAGCGAAAATATATATACAGACTAGCCGCTTCGCGGCCAGGCAATGCGCAAAGCGTCAAAGCCACATACAAAGCCAAATTCTTCAGCCGCCATTTTGTTTATCTCATTACGTAACCATAACCAAAAATGTGTTCACAGATCTTCATCATTTGACTTTACCTACCCATACACCAAATTTCGGTCAAATCGGAGCACTTTGAGTTTTCGGCGGCCATCTTGTTTGTGCCCACTTCCGGTTACCATGGCGACACCTTTTTTTTAACCCCACCATGACCTGACCCTGGCCCACATCTAACCCCATACCAAGTTTTAAGTCGATGGGAACTCCTGTGTCTCAGGCGGCTTCGCCGCCTTCGACACAGTCGTCCATTGTTTCCTCAGCCGCCATTTTGTTTTTCTCGTGACGTAACCATGGTAACCAAAAATTTTGTTCACAGATCTTCATCATCTGACTTTACCTACCCACACACCAAATTTCGGTCAAATCGGAGCACTTTGAGTTTTCGGCGGCCATCTTGTTTGTGCCCACTTCCGGTTACCATGGCAACGCCATTTTTTTAAACCCACCATGACCTGACCCCTGGCCCACATCTAACTAACCCCATTCCAAGTTTTAAGTCGATGGAAACTCCTGTGTCTCAGGCGGCTTCGCCGCCTTCGACACAGTCGTCCATTGTTTCCTCAGCCGCCATTTTGTTTTTCTCGTGACGTAACCATGACAACCAAAATTTTTTTTCACAGATCTTCATCATCTGACTCTACCTACCCACACACCAAATTTCGGTCAAATCGGAGCACTTTGAGTTTTCGGCGGCCATCTTGTTTGTGCCCACTTCCGGTTACCATGGCAACACCATTTTTTTAACCCCACGTTGACCTGACCCCGGTCCACACCTAACCCCATACCAAGTTTCAAGTCGATCGGAATAAAACTGTGGAAACGTATGAGTGTCACACAGACACACACACACACACACACACACACACACACACACACACACACACACAGACAGCGAAAATATATATAGAGACTAGCCGCTTCGCGACCAGACGGCACTTCAGCGCCAAATTCTTCATCCGCCATTTTGTTTTCCTCATTACGTAACCACGATAATCAAAAAATGTGTTCACATATCTTCATCATCTGACTTTATTTACACACACACCAAATTTTGGTCAAATCAGAGCACTTTGAGTTGTCGGCGGCCATCTTGTTTGTGCCCACTTCCGGTTACCATGGCGACACCATTTTGTAAACCCACCATGACCTGACACCTAACCCCATACCATGTCTTAAGTCGATGGGAACTCCAGTGTCTCAGGCGGCTTCGTCCATTGTTTCTGAGTAAACAATGGCCATCTTGTTTTTCTCGTCACGTAACCATGGTAACCAATTTATTTCACTGCAGATCTTCATCATCTGACTGTACCTACCCACGCACCAAATTTCGCTCGAATCGGAGCACTTTCAGTTTTCGGCCGCCATCTTGTTTGTGTCCACTTCCGGTCACCATGACGACGCCATTTTTTGACCCCACGTTGACCCGACCCGGGTCCACACCTAACCCCATACCAAGTTTCAAGTGGATGGGAATAAAACTGTGGAAACGCATGAGTGTCACACAGACACACACACAGACACACACACACACACACACACACAGACAGCTCAATTATATATAGAGACTAGCCGCTTCGCGGCCAGGCAATGTGCAAAGCGCCCGGCCCACATCTAACCCCATACCAAGTTTTAAGTCCATGGGAACTCCTGTGTCTCAGGCGGCTTCGCCGCCTTCGACACAGTCGTCCATTGTTTACTCTGCCGCCATTTTGTTTTTCTCGTGACGTAACCATGGTAACCAAACAATTTGTTCACAGATCTTCATCATTTGACTTTACCAACCCACCGACCAAATTTCGGTAAAATCGGAGCACTTTGAGTTTTCGGAGGCCATCTTGTTTGTGCCCACTTCCGGTTACCATGGCAACGCCATTTTTATAAATCCCACCATGACCTGACCCTGGCCCACATCTAACTAACTCCATTCCAAGTTTTAAGTCGATGGGAACTCCTGTGTCTCAGGCGGCTTCGCCGCCTTCGACACAGTCGTCCATTGTTTACTCACCCGCCATTTTGTTTTTATCGTGACGTAACCATGGTAACCGAAAAATTGGTTCACAGATCTTCATCATCTGACTTTACCAAGCTACACACCAAATTTCAGACAATTCGGGGCACTTTGAGTTTTCGGCGTCCATCTTGTTTGTGCCCACTTCCGGTTACCATGGCAACGCCATATTTTAAAATCCCACCATGACCTGACCCCGGCCCACATCTAACTAACTCCATTCCAAGTTTCAAGTCGACGGGAACTCCTGTGTTTCAGGCGGCTTCGCCGCCTTTGACACAGTCGTCCATTGTTTCCTCAGCCGCCATTTTGTTTTTCTCGTGACGTAACCATGACAACCGAAAAATTTGTTCACAGATCTTCATCATCTGACTTTACCAACCCGCACACCAAATTTCGGTCAAATAGGAGCACTTTGAGTTTTCGGCGGCCATCTTGTTTGTGCCCACTTCCGGTTACCATGGCAACACCATTTTTTAATCCCACCATGACCTGACCCCAGCCCACACCTAACCCATACCAAGTTTTAAGTCGATGGGAACTCCTGTGTCTCAGGCGGCTTCGCCGCCTTCGACACAGTCGTCCAAATTCTTCAGCCGCCATCTTGTTTTTCTCGTGACGTAACCATGACAACCAACATTTTTTTTCACAGATCTTCATCATTCGATTGTACCAACCCACTCACCAAATTTCGGTCAAATCGGAGCACTTTGAGTTTTCGGCGGCCATCTTGTTTGTGCCCACTTCCGGTTACCATGGCAACACCATTTTTTAATCCCACCATGACCTGACCCTGGCCCACACCTAACCCCATTCCAAGTTTTAAGTCGATGGGAACTCCTGTGTCTCAGGCGGCTTCGCCGCCTTCGACACAGTCGTCCAAATTCTTCAGCCGCCATCTTGTTTTTCTCGTGACGTAACCATGACAACCAAATTTTTTTGGACAGATCTTCATCATCTGACTATACCTACCTACACACCAAATTTCGGTCAAATCGGAGCACTTTGAGTTTTCGGCGGCCATCTTGTTTGTGCCCACTTCCGGTTACCATGGCAACACCATTTTTTTAACCCCACGTTGACCTGACCCCGGTCCACACCTAACCCCATACCAAATTTCAAGTCGATCGGAATAAAACTGTGGAAACGTATAAGTGTCACACACACACACACACACACAGACAGACACACAGACAGCGAAAATATATATACAGATGTAGATAGTTTCTTATGGCTGTTCATTTAGTGCAGGCTTGCTGTGACACACACACACATTTTCAATCAGGCATCCAGTCAGCTAAAATCACAGAACAATGTTTGATGTGATTTTTAAAGTTTTATTCAAACGTCAATTTTTAACATACAGCTAGAGAAGAAGCCCATGTGTCATTTATATAATGACTAGCCGCTTCGCGGCCAGGTAATGCGCAAAGCATCACAGCCAAATACAAAGCCAAATTCTTCAGCCGCCATTTTGTTTATCTCATTACGTAACCATAACCAAAAATGTGTTCACAGATCTTCATCGTTTGACTTTACCAACCCACACACCAAATTTCGGTCAAATCGGAGCACTTTGAGGTTTCGGTGGCCATCTTGTTTGTGCCCACTTCCGGTTACCATGGCGACACCTTTTTTTTAACCCCACCATGACCTGACCCCGGCCCACATCTAACCCCATACCAAGTTTTAAGTCGATGGGAACTCCTGTGTCTCAGGCGGCTTCGCCGCCTTCGACACAGTCGTCCATTGTTTCCTCAGCCGCCATTTAGTTTTTCTCGTGACGTAACCATGACAACCAAAAAATTTGTTCACAGATCTTCATCATCTGACTTTACCTACCCGCACACCAAATTTCGGTCAAATCGGAGCACTTTGAGTTTTCGGCGGCCATCTTGTTTGTGCCCACTTCCGGTTACCATGGCAACACCATTTTTTTAACCCCATGTTGACCTGACCCCGGTTCACATCTAACTAACCCCATTCCAAGTTTTAAGTCGATGGGAACTCCTGTGTCTCAGGCGGCTTCGCCGCCTTCGACACAGTCGTCAATTGTTTCTTCAGCCGCCATCTTGCTTTTCTTGTCACGTAACCATGACAACCAAATTTTTTTATCACAGATCTTCATCATTCGACTGTACCTACTCACAAACCAAATTTCGGTCAAATCGGAGCACTTTGAGTTTTCGGCCGCCATCTTGTTTGTGCCCACTTCCGGTTGCCATGGCAACACCATTTTTTTAACCCCACGTTGACCTGACCCCGGTCCACACCTAACACCATTCCAAGTTTCAAGTCGATAGGAATAAAACTGTGGAAACGTATGAGTGTCACACAGACACACAGACACACAGACAGCGAAAATATATATAGAGACTAGCCGCTTCGCGGCCAGGCACTTTGCAAGGCGCCAAAGCCACATACAAAGCCAAATTCTTCGGCCGCCATTTTGTTATTCTCATCACATAACCATAACCAAAAATGTGTTCACAGATCTTCATCATTTGACTTTACCTACCCACACACCAAATTTCGGTTAAATCGGAGCACTTTGAGTTTTTGGCGGCCATCTTGTTTGTGCCCACTTCCGGTTACCATGGCAACACCTTTTTTTAACCCCACCATGACCTGACCCCGGCCCACATCTAACCCCATACCAAGTTTTAAGTCGATGGGAACTCCTGTGTCTCAGGCGGCTTCGCTGCCTTCGACACAGTCGTCCATTGTTTACTCTGCCGCCATTTTGTTTTTCTCATGACGCAACCATGGTAATCAAAAAATTTGTTCACAGATCTTCATCATCTGACTTTACCAACCCACACACCAAATTTCAGTCAAATCGGAGCACTTTGAGTTTTCGGCGGCCATCTTGTTTGTGCCCACTTCCGGTTACCATGGCAACGCCATTTTTTTTAACCCCACCATGACCTGACCCTGGCCCACATCTAACTAACCCCATTCCAAGTTTTAAGTCGATGGGAACTCCTGTGTCTCAGGCGGCTTTGCCGCCTTCGACACAGTCGTCCATTGTTTCTTCAGCCGCCATCTTGTTTTTCTTGTCACGTAACCATGACAACCAATTTTTTTTTCACAGATCTTCATCATTCGACTGTACCTACTCAAAAACCAAATTTCGATCAACCCCATACCAAGTTTTAAGTCGATGGGAACTCCTGTGTCTCAGGCGGCTTCGCTGCCTTCGACACAGTCGTCCATTGTTTACTCTGCCGCCATTTTGTTTTTCTCGTGACGTAACCATGGTAATCAAAAAATGTGTTCACAGATCTTCACCATCTGACTTTACCAACCCACACACCAAATTTCAGTCAAATCGGAGCACTTTGAGTTTTCGGCGGCCATCTTGTTTGTGCCCACTTCCGGTTACCATGGCAACGCCATTTTTTTTACCCCACCATGACCTGACCCTGGCCAACATCTAACTAACCCCATTCCAAGTTTAAGTCGATGGGAACTCCTGTGTCCCAGGCGGCTTCGCCGCCTTCGACACAGTCGTCCATTGTTTCTTCAGCCGCCATCTTGTTTTTCTCGTGACGTAACCATGACAACCAAATTCTTTTTTCACAGATCTTCATCATCTGACTCTACCTACCCACTCACCAAATTTCGGTCAAATCGGAGCACTTTGAGTTTTCGGCGGCCATCTTGTTTGTGCCCACTTCCGGTTACCATGGCAACACCATTTTTTTAACCCCACGTTTACCTGACCCGGGTCCACATCTAACCCCATACCAAGTTTCAAGTCGATCGGAATAAAACTGTGGAAACGTATGAGTGTCACACACACAGACACACACACAGACACACAGACACACAGCGAAAATATATATACAGATATATATATATATATATATATATATATATATATATATATATATATATATATATATATATATATATATATATATATATATATATATAATCTATCTAATCTATCTGTGTTCCTCTGTGTGTGTGTGTGTGTCTGTCTGTCTGTCTGTCTGCCTGCCTGTCTGCCTGTCTGTCTGTCTGTCTGTCTGTCTGTCTGTCTGTCTGTCTGTCTGTCTGTCTGTCTGTCTGTCTGTCTGTCTGTCTGTCTGTCTGTCTGTCTGTCTGTCTGTCTATCTGTCTGTGTCTGTCTGTCTGTATGTCTGTGTGTCTGTCTGTCTGTGTATCTGTGTGTCTGTGTATCTGTGTGTCTGTGTGTCTGTGTGTCTGTCTGTGTGTCTGTCTGTGTGTCTGTCTGTGTGTCTGTCTGTGTGTCTGTCTGTCTGTGTGTCTGTCTGTCTGTCTGTCTCTGTGTCTGTCTGTCTCTGTCTGTCTGTCTTTCTCTGTCTGTCTCTCTCTCTCTCTCTCTCTCTCTCTCTCTCTCTCTCTCTCTCTCTCACTTTGCTCTGGTCAGCCGAGCAGGATGGACGCGCTTCCCTTCGCTCTCGATATTTCTGCGTCTGCCACACTACTAGTGGAGCAAAATGCCAGTCACTGGACTCCCAGCCGCTGCAGAAGGTGCCATAGTATCACTGTTGGCTACAGAGACCTTATCCTCATGGAGGGTGGACGGTACAGAGGCCAAACGGTCGTCGTACTACAGTTTACGAAAGGCCAGCCATTGCCGTACGACAACGTGCAGCACAGGTGGAGGAGGAAGCCGCCGGCACAGATGCGACGGGACAGGCAGCGGGCTCAACAACACCGTGAACACCGTGAGTTTAAAAGCGCTACTTACCCGTCTTCTAAGTCCTCTAAGCCACTTGAACTGCGGGATGAAAGTAACCCGTATGCCTCTGCTGACATCGCTGAGGAATTCCAGTGCACAACAACCCAGGGTGAACATCCATCTGTGACCTCTGACCTTCCGCCAAATAACCAGGATGAAGTTCGAGACAGTCGCCCAGAAACAGCTGAGAAAATTGACTGTGCTGTCATAGATGATCAGCCGTCACCAGCCCACGCCCGCACCGACACTTCCCCCGATGAAGACCTTCCACCTTCGATGAGGGAGTTAATTCGGACAGTGATGCAAATTCAAGCCACCGCGCAGTCCTGCACTGAAGGCATCACCGAGGAGAACACATCAGAGATAGGC
>JAWQFJ010030990.1:12500-15000 GCA_034096865.1 Theodoxus fluviatilis
GATCAGAGCAAAAGGTAGATGAAAGATGAAACCGCAACGTAATTAACGCACAGGTCTTTGATGTTGATTGCTGCCCACGTAACTGGATTGGAGTCATTATTTGCTTTTCTTGTGTCATTCACATTCCACTCCATTCGATTGCACTGTCACTTTCGCAAAGTAGTGTGTGGTGCAGTCGCCTCCAAGGCATTTACCTGTCATAAGGAGATGGTGGAACTCTTCAGTCATAAGGAGATGGTGGAACTCTTCAGTCATAAGGAGATTGTGGAACTCTTCAGTCATAAGGAGATGGTGGAACTCTTCAGTCATAAGGAAATTGTGGAACTCGTCAGTCATAAGGAGATGGTGGAACTCTTCAGTCATAAGAAGATTGTGGAACTCTTCAGTCATAAGGAGATGGTGGAACTCTTCAGTCATAAGGAGATTGTGGAACTCTTCAGTCATAAGAAGATTGTGGAACTCTTCAGTCATAAGGAGATGGTGGAACTCTTCAGTCATAAGAAGATAGTGGACCTCTTCAGTCGTAAGGAGATAGTGGACCTCTTCAGTCGTAAGGAGATAGTGGTCATACTTTTGTTGTGAAGGTTCTAGAACGTGTGAGTGTTGTAGCGCTACAAGCTGTTTACATCAGCCTCTCCGCAAATGCCGTTGCCTGGATACGCCGAGGACTCGGGCTAAATTTGTCTTGGCTGTGTCACGTGACGTCATTCGTGAAGCTTCGCAGTAGCGGAGTAGATCGTAGGCTATTCTGGTAGGTTCTGGAACCTGAGTAAAGGGTATATTATAAGCGCGACAAAGCGAAGGAGAACACACGGGAGAGCACACGACAGAGTTAAGGTGAGAGCTCAACTAGAAGAAAAAGGAGTCCTCCTTTGTAAGGAGTGAGTCCTCTGTGGCATTGCGCGTAGAGTGAAGTTGTTACGACGATACTGTTTACTGACTGTCACTGGTGTGTATCGATCAGTGCGTGAATAAAGTTTTATCGAAAACGATCACCGGAGTTTGTGAACTTCGACTTCCCGGCGCAAGCTAGGAGACCCCCCATACAACAGGACATTGCAAAGAGACGAGCGCAACACTTTCTTTCCACTGAAGCTGTGAAGAGTCATGGTATCGTCGTTATGCAAATATACAGACACATCTACATACCAAATGATGACCTGGATAAACTGCGTTTTGCAAGGGGTATCAAAGACAAACATAAAACCTTTACTACCAAATGGATAGCGACTAGATTTGTTCGGAAGCAACATTTTTCGATAAAGAATACATTTGTTTTAAGTATCTTTTCGTGATATTCTGCAGCTATTCACAAGCTTCCAGTGAGCATTTCAACCACATTTCTTTCAAACAGTGTGTTGTGATATTGAGTGTTGGGTATGATCGTGTAAAACCAAAATTCTTCTCACAGCCAGTGCTACGTGAATGCTTTTAATGGTCCGTATTACAGCCAGTTTAACTCTAAATATGTACGCTGTGAAGGCCTTTTTACCGACTTTGTTATTGTATTCTCTCATCCGACCATTTTTCGTGTAGCCAGTGCTTTATTGGTATCATGCATATTACACCATTGGGCATACCTCATCCCATGTCAAAACCACACATTTCATTAACAATGTTACCCAAAGTCAAGGATTTCCACACTAAATCAGAGGTGCAATAAGTAAGAGGAACCTCTGACCATGAGAACACACGGCGCCGTTGATTTTTCACATGCGTTTGACAACGTACAAAACCTCTTGAGGGCGAACACGCTATTTCTATCGAGAAGACTTGAGAATACCATTATGACTGCTCCGTGTGTCCAGGATAATTCCTCGCCATTTTCTTCACCGCGGCCACTTGGGTTGACAGCTAGTTCACGTGGTAAGCGTACACGTCACCGCACCGGCCTGTGACTGTGGCGGACCCATGGTAGTGGGGCACACCTTCCCGACATGCCTTTCCCATTTCCTGCGCGTGCCTGCTGTTGCGTCAAGCTTTGTTCAGGCCGAGGACTGGGCGAGTGCATGGCTGCGGCTGCTGTGAATCAACAAGGAAAGAATCTACGTGAAACGTCAGTCGGTGTTGACTGTGGAGATGAGAGCATGTCCTGTGGCTGTGCCGTGTTTGCATAAGGATCCCTGGCTCCTGTCCGCACGGCTGACTTGACAGTGACTGATCGATTGGCAACGATAGGTGGCGAGTTCGCATGTGTCTAGTGCTGGGTGGTTTCGATTTTAAGGTGCAGGTTTCTCATACTTTGAGTATTTTGCTGGACCCCCTCCTACCCACTGCTCTTTGAGTTCTACACCGGGCTGAGCAGACACAGCAGTAGGGTTTTACTTCTAAACATGAACAAAGCGTGGCTCTGTCTTTCTTATCGGCAGCTCTGACTCTCCTGACTGGAAGAGATATTTGATTGTGTGATTGTCACAGTGTGTATTTACTGTTTGTTATTTAGGCAGTGTATTGATTTGTGTTCTTTTTACTTTAACCTTCTTTAACATTTGTTTTCAAA
>JAWQFJ010030994.1:0-12500 GCA_034096865.1 Theodoxus fluviatilis
GAAATGCATGGAGAAAGAATCCAGCGGGAGGGGGGAGAACGGTTATCTATTGGCCTTTCGAGCGACCGTCTACCGTATGCGAAGAACGCCAGCTCTTTCTCCTTTCCTTCCCTATTTTCTCTTCTCCATTTCCTCTTCATCAACCCCCCTTCCCTGTCGCCCTTTTTCCATTGGCCCCACCAAGGATATATGTCCCTGTTCCTCCTCACATAAGCTAGTAAGTTTGTATTGGCAACTTCGTCATCCGCGAGATTTTTCGCTCCCTGCCGCGTCCCGCTCGCTGATACCGTCGGGGCACATGCCGAGATGTCAGCAGAAAAGTACGCATTAAACGACGTACGAGTATCTGTATATGAGGAGAGGACAGATTCAATGTTTTTTGGACTGGAGACACAAGTTTTCTCTCTGCCACTGAAGGCACTGGTCTTTGTCCCCGACCATGGTTGAGATGAGCAAACAATCTTTCGGCTTACTGTTGCGTCCTGATAGGTTTGCGCGCACGTTGTCCTTGAATTTTCTGCAGCGGTCGAATAAGCAGGGAATCGGACCTTGCGCCAGGTCCAGGTACGCAGGAGTCACCGTATTTCCCAGCTGGAGCATTCATGATATGTGGTGCGCCGGTGGTGGGCTCCTCCTCCAATGGCCCGAGGGCGGCGCGCCCCCGCCAGCAGGACATGGAGGCCAGACTTGTCCGCTGACGAGTCGCAGCATCCCGACGCCGTTCCCCCACATGCTAGGATTCCTAGTTTTCCATAAGGGAATGTTAAGATCGGCTCCTCGCAGACGCTTCCTAGTCCGTTTTGTCAAACGTGGAATGACACGAGCTCTCAGCAGATGTGACAGTCCCTTGTGTGCAAAAGGGAGATGATAGCACTCTCGCAGACGCTAAGTCGTTTGCAAAGGGAATGATAGCAAGGACTCGGCAGATGACAGTCCGTTTTGTAAAGTGTGCGCATAAGTTGGCAGGCTCGCAGACATGGACAGTCCCGCGTTTTGTCAAAGGGAGATGGATAGCCAGTCTCCGCAGATTTGACAGTCCCTTGTTAGCCAAGGGAATGATTAGCAGTCCTCGCAGACGCTTAGTCCGTTGCTGCAAGCGGGACATGATAGTCACCCCCAGGTCTCGCAGTTTATGGACAGTCGCCTTCGTGCAAAACGGCGACCATGATTGCAGAGCTCGTACAGTCATCGTGGACCGTCCCTTTGCAAAGGGGAATGATGGATAGCAGTCTTCGCCGACGCTAGTCCGTTTGCAGCAAGGGACTGGATTAGCAGTACTCGCAGACGCGTAGCCGGTTTGCAAAAGGGGAATGAGTAGCGCGGTCCTCGGCAGACGCTAGTACCGTTTGCCCAAAGGGAGCTACATAGCCCGTCTCGCAGGAGCGCTAGTCCGTTTGCACAAGGGATCCCTTAACAGAAGATAGCAGTCTCGCAGATAGACAGTCCAGTTTGGTAAAGGGAATAATCGTCCGTCTCGGCAGATGACAGTCCCGTCCTGCAAAAGGGAGATGAATAGCAGTCGCCGCAGAAATGCCCCCAGTCTGTTTTTGCACAGGGAATGATTATGCAAGTCCGCGTCCAGACGACAGTCTTGTCCTTTGCAAAGGTAGAATAGAATAGTCAATCTCCGCAGATGAACAGTCCGTTTTGGGGGGGGGGGCACCCAAAGGGAAGGACTAGCTGTCACGTACGCAGATGGACAGTCTGTTATTGCCCGGAGGAAAACATGTAGCTGTACTCAGCAGATGACACTCCGTTTTGCAAGGTAATGAGAGATTGTCTTCGGGCAGATGACAGTCTCCGGTTTGCACAAGGGAATGCACAGCGAGACGACCGCCCCAACGGTCTTTGGCATCCAATATCACGACGGCATCCTCGCTTGCCTATAGAGCGTTACACAGTCTTGATTTGCTATAGAGTCATACAGAATTAATTTGGGTTTCTATACACCCGTTATGGATTTGCTATAGAGTTATACCAGCAGGATGTCGCTATAGAGTATACAGCATGATATGCTGAGTAAGGAGATTAGACAGCCAGGATTTGCTATAGAACTTAATACATTGTATGATTTGCTATAGAGTTATAGCAGTATAATTTCGCTTATTAGAGGTTATCCAGTATTATTGATTTGCTAAATCACGTTACGCAGTACTACCCTGCTCATAGCGTTATTACACGGTATTATTTTGCCTCTCGAGTTATACTGTATTATTTGCTATTAAATTATACAGTAATGACTTGACTATAGAGTCATACAGTATGATTTGCTAAAGAGTTATCCAGTATGATTTGCTGTAGATTTATCCAATATGATTTGCTATAGAGTTATACAGCATGATTTGCTATAGACTTATACAGTATGATTTGCTATAGAGTTATACAGTATGATTTGCTATAGAGTTATACAGTATGCTTCTGATGCATGGCACTGGACCTCGTATTGCATGGCGTAGCGTCTGCAGGCAAGCAGCGAACGGCGCGATCTAAAAATAGATAAGCGAGTGACGTCTACCAACTTCCGGGGACATCCCTTAGCGTGCTATCCCATTGCTGTGCTGCAAGATTGTTCGACACTGCTCCTGGGGAAAATGCAACAGCGATTCAAGATACAAGCAAAAAGACCACATAAAAGGAGTATTTTTTATAACGATGCCCGACCCACTTGTTGAATCGGAGAAATTCAATCGATGGGTGCATTGTGCAGGCGACTACACTTCGAAGTAAAGCCAAGCAGCTCCTAGGCACGATGGAGACAGTTCATTTGTTCAAAGCATTTCGTTGGTGGCAATGGACCTACAGAAATGAACCCGGATCCACTCCCTGCTCATTACACGGAACAGCAGGTGAGTTTTTATTATGATAGATCGCAATTAGGAGCTCCGCATCACACGGAATGGAAGATTTATCAAGCCTCCGTGCCGAACAGAGAGTTTTCGGCGTTCTTTCATTCCTTCAGCTGTTCACAACGCGGACTTACACTATGGATATAGCTACAGGGTTAAAGAGTAAAGCAACGGATATGCATTATTGCATACATAAGGCTAAGCTACACGAATGATTTCGGTGGGGGTTATAATATATTAATTATTGTGTGATGAGCGGGAGTCTGCGAGAGATCGACCCTACAGTCATGACAAGACGTATATATATATATATATATATATATATATAATTCAATAAACAACTACATGGTGGAATAATAAATAAGTTTATGGTAATTCACGTGTAAACAAATCGTTTTAGTGTTGTCAATTTTAGCAGCAGTACAGAAATAATTTAATCTATTGTTTTGCCCGGCTTGATAACGCTCTGCACTAAAGACGCGCGTTCCACCATATATAGCTCCCCGCTCACTCTCCACTCCAGAGAGTTTATAGCACTATTACTTGTATTAGAACAAACTCTGCCCTGGAGATACCGGGAGGGAGAATTCATGCGGGTGAGATTCAAATCACCAAGTTGACAAGTACTTAAAGTAGCTTTCAAAAGTGTTGTCCTTACCAGTGAAGGTTAGTACTGCGTATTCAATTAATTTGCAAGTAAATGTATGTGGCTATGAGTGTGTCATTCTCGGTAAATCGTATTTTAGAACTGCATATATCACGCGTGCCCGTTTTCCAGATCATCCATGCAGTTGATTATTTACACTACTACCCGCCAAGCTGCAAATTTGAATTCACTTCTTCGGTTAACTGAATTGCTAAATTCTATACGAGAAGAACCGGTGATTGCGATGTTGGCTTATTTCAGTGTTAAAAGGCTGGAGTTAGTCAACTATGGGATTCCATTGCCGAGAAAAGCACTGAATATGTAAGTTGCTCTTGCAAAAACGCAGTTTCAAATAAGTTTTTATTATCACGTACGTCACCAGTGATGCGCACGTGCGTGCGTGACAACCACTCGCACTGGGTAAGATGTCTTTGCGAGGCTTTGTCAGTTTGTGTGAACAAACGTCATTTGCACACGCCTTCTCCGATCGAATGCTGTCCCCGGAAGTAGTGCCGCCGCCGGAAAGTACCGAACGTGACGTCACGCCGAAGTGAACACGGGCTTACAGACGTTACGCTATAGTCATTACATCTGCCGCCGAGGAGGTTATATTTTACCCTCGCTTTGTTAATTAGTTAGTCATTCAGCATTATAACCCCAACAGCTCACAACGGATCATGACGAATTTTAGTGAAAGGTCGATGCTTTAACATAGGAAATATCCATTAAATTTAGGAGTTTATGTGTTTTCTCATTTTTTAATTACGACCAAAAGAGAAATTTTATCGCAAATTACGAATTTGATGACGTCAAACTTTTGATGAAGTCGTCGTATCGTTCCGCACTCAGAAATCACTTTCACTAGCTTCAGCCACTAAAACGTGTAAAATGAACAAACGTCGTGGTGTCAGGCCTGGACAGCAGAGCACTCTGCCTGATCTACTGACACAGCCCACTACAGAGCACTCTGCCTGATCTACTGACACAGACCACTACAGAGCACTCTGCCTGATCTACTGACACAGCCCACTACAGAGCACTCTGCCTGATCTAATCACACAGCCCACTACAGAGCACTCTGCCTGATCTAATCACACAGCCCACTACAGGGGTGTAATTCATGAACTTGGACTTTCAGCATGGTCTAAGACTAGTCTAGGACCACTGTCGTTGTCTACAATTCATGAACTTTGACTGTCGTAGTCTACAATTCATGAACGTGGACTTTGTTCAGTCGGCAGACTGAACTGCGGACTACGGTGGTCCAAGGATTTGTTGGACTACACACCAAAGTCCAAGACCAGCGCGAAATTAAATGGCCGACCTGTTCACGGTTCGCAAATAATAAGCTGTATTTTGGGACACTGGAAACCCATCCAAAGAAAGTATAAGCCATGAACAGCATTAAATTATGAAAGCTGTATGTTGATTGCATCAATAGGTCGTGAAAACGCTTACATTTTACAGTTGGAAATGCAGGTCGCCGAGCTTCGCGCACTGCTATTTATAGCTGAAGCGCGGACCGCTGCGACACCAGTAAACAGTGTTGTCCTCGAACTCTGCCTGCTGCTGTTGACATTGGGTACAATGCTAGTGTTGTCTGATGCTATGAAAACGATACATTAAAATTGCATCTGTGTTATGAAAACACTGCTCAGATTAAATTGCTTTATTTTTGGTAACTGAGAAAATGTGTGACGATCGCCAGGGTTTCACGAGTTTGGTGGGGAAAGTGAGTTGAGGCTGATCGAGTGTGTGTGTGTGTGTGCGTGTGTGTGTCAGTATCACTGTGTGTGTATATTTATCCTCATCAAGACAGATTATTGTTCCACCCCTTCCTTACTGAATTTCAATGGTTCTCACTTGGAAATCCTGCCATATTGTAAAACTTGATCTTCTGCTTCGTTTGCCTCTTGCTGATGCACTTAATACAGACGCTGAACACACTACACACTACACACACACTTCAGCCCTCACCGTCGTACCGCTTCAAACTTCCCGTCTAACAAATGTCAGTTCACGATCGGTAGCACAACCCTCGAAGAAAAGCCCCGAGTTCACGAGGAGCGGGAATCGAATAGCTATCATAAAAGCGGTGGTCAGCAAGATACGGATACATTAAAAGCAGATACACACAGCCCAAGCAAACAAAAGAAGACGGACAGCGTGGGAGGAGGTGACAAATGAAGTGCGAGCTGAGTGAGGCTGGCTCGTGTGTGTGTGTGTGTGTGTGTCACCGTTTATTAAGTTCATCAGCAAGAGGCAAACGAGCAGAAGATCAAGTTTTACAATATGGCAGGATTTCCAAGTGAGAACCATTGAAATTCAGTAAGGAAGGGGTGGAACAATAATCTGTCTTGATGAGGATAAATATACACACACAGTGATACTGACACACACACACACTCGATCAGCCTCAACTCACTTTCCCCACCAAACTCGTGAAACCCTGGCGATCGTCACACATTTTCTCAGTTACCAAAAATAAAGCAATTTAATCTGAGCAGTGTTTTCATAACACAGATGCAATTTTAATGTATCGTTTTCATAGCATCAGACAACACTAGCATTGTACCCAATGTCAACAGCAGCAGGCAGGTTCGAGGACAACACTGTTTACTGGTGTCGCAGCGGTCCGCGCTTCAGCTATAAATAGCAGTGCGCGAAGCTCGGCGACCTGCATTTCCAACTGTAAAATGTAAGCGTTTTCACGACCTATTGATGCAATCAACATACAGCTTTCATAATTTAATGCTGTTCATGGCTTATACTTTCTTTGGATGGGTTTCCAGTGTCCCAAAATACAGCTTATTATTTGCGAACCGTGAACAGGTCGGCCATTTAATTTCGCGCTGGTCTTGGACTTTGGTGTGTAGTCCAACAAATCCTTGGACCACCGTAGTCCGCAGTTCAGTCTGCCGACTGAACAAAGTCCACGTTCATGAATTGTAGACTACGACAGTCCAAGTTCATGAATTGTAGACAACGACAGTGGTCCTAGACTAGTCTTAGACCACGCTGAAAGTCCAAGTTCATGAATTACACCCCTGTAGTGGGCTGTGTCAGTAGATCAGGCAGAGTGCTCTGTAGTGGGCTGTGTCAGTAGATCAGGCAGAGTGCTCTGTAGTGGGCTGTGTCAGTAGATCAGGCAGAGTGCTCTGTAGTGGGCTGTGTCAGTAGATCAGGCAGAGTGCTCTGTAGTGGGCTGTGTCAGTAGATCAGGCAGAGTGCTCTGCTGTCCAGGCCTGACACCACGACGTTTGTTCATTTTACACGTTTTAGTGGCTGAAGCTAGTGAAAGTGATTTCTGAGTGGGGAACGATACGACTTCATCAAAAGTTTGACGTCATCAAATTCGTAATTTGCGATAAAATTTCTCGTTTTGGTCGTAATTCAAAAATGAGACAACATATAAGCTCCTAAATTTAATGGATATTTCCTTATGTAAAGCATCGACCTTTCACTAAAATTCGTCATGATTCGTTGTGAGCTGTTGGGGTTATAATGCTGAATGACTAACTAATTAACGAAGCGAGGGTAAAATATAACCTCCTCGGCGGCAGAGGTAATGAATAGCGTAGCGTCTGTAAGCCCGCGTTCACTTCGGCGTGACGTCACGTTCGGTACTTTCCGGTGGCGGCACTACTTCCGGGGACAGCATTCGATCGGAGAAGGCGTGTGCAAATGACGTTTGTTCACACAAACTGACAAAGCCTCGCAAAGACATCTTACCCAGTGCGAGTGGTTGTCACGCACGCACGTGTGCATCACTGGTGACGTACGTGATAATAAAAACTTTTTTGAAACTGCGTTTCTGCAAGAGCAACGTACATATTCAGTGCTTTTCTCGGCAATGGAATCCCATAGTTGACTAACTCCAACCTTTTAACACTGAAATAAGCCAACATCGCAATCACCGTTACTTCTCGTATAGAATTTAGCAATTCAGTTAACCGAAGAAGTGAATTCAAATTTGCAGCTTGGCGGGTAGTAGTGTAAATAATCAACTGCATGGATGATCTGGAAAACGGGCACGCATGATATATGCAGTTCTAAAATACGATTTACCGAGAATTACACACTCATAGCCACATACATTTACTTGCAAATTAATTGAATACGCAGTACTAACCTTCACTGGTAAGGACAACACTTTTGAAAGCTACTTTAAGTACTTGTCAACTTGGTGATTTGAATCTCACCCGCATGAATTCTCCCTCCCGGTATCTCCAGGGCAGAGTTTGTTCTAATACAAGTAATAGTGCTATAAACTCTCTGGAGTGGAGAGTGAGCGGGGAGCTATGTATATGGTGGAACGCGCGTCTTTAGTGCAGAGCGTTATCAAGCCGGGCAAAACAATAGATTAAATTATTTCTGTACTGCTGCTAAAATTGACAACACTAAAACGATTTCTTTACACGTGAATTACCATAAACTTATGTATTATTCCACCATGAAGTTGTTTATTGAATTATATATATATATATATATATATATATATACGTCTTGTCATGACTGTACGGTCGATCTCTCGCAGACTCCCGCTCATCACACAATAATTAATATATTATAAACCCCACCGAAATCATTCGTGTAGCTTAGCCTTATGTATGCAATAATGCATATCCGTAGCTTTACTCTTTAACCATGTAGCTATATCCATAGTGTAAGTCCGCGTTGTGAACAGCTGAAGGAATGAAAGAACGCCGAAAACTCTCTGTTCGGCACGGAGGCTTGATAAATCTTCCATTCCGTGTGATGCGGAGCTCCTAATTGCGATCTATCATAATAAAAACTCACCTGCTGTTCCGTGTAATGAGCAGGGAGTGGATCCGGGTTCATTTCTGTAGGTCCATTGCCACCAACGAAATGCTTTGAACAAATGAACTGTCTCCATCGTGCCTAGGAGCTGCTTGGCTTTACTTCGAAGTGTAGTCGCCTGCACAATGCACCCATCGATTGAATTTCTCCGATTCAACAAGTGGGTCGGGCATCGTTATAAAAAATACTCCTTTTATGTGGTCTTTTTGCTTGTATCTTGAATCGCTGTTGCATTTTCCCCAGGAGCAGTGTCGAACCATCTTGCAGCACAGCAATGGGGACGCACGCTAAGGGATGTCCCCGGAAGTTGGTAGACGTCACTCGCTTATCTATTTTTAGATCGCGCCGTTCGCTGCTTGCCTGCAGACGCTACGCCATGCAATACGAGGTCCAGTGCCATGCATCAGAAGCATACTGTATAACTCTATAGCAAATCATACTGTATAACTCTATAGCAAATCATACTGTATAAGTCTATAGCAAATCATGCTGTATAACTCTATAGCAAATCATATTGGATAAATCTACAGCAAATCATACTGGATAACTCTTTAGCAAATCATACTGTATGACTCTATAGCAAATCATACTGTATAATTTTATAGCAAATAATACTGTATAACTCTAGAGCAAATTATACTGTATAACTCTATAGCAAATAATACTGTATAACTATAGCAAATCATACTGTATAACTCTATAGCAAATTATACTGTATAACTCTATAGCAAATCATACTGTATAATTCTATAGCAAATCATGCTGTATAACTCTATAGCAAATCATGCTGTATAACTCTATAGCAAATCATGCTGTATAACTCTATAGCAAATCATACTGTATATAGAAAATAATTCTGTATGACTCTATAGCAAATCATACTGTGTAACTCTATAGCAAGCGAGGATGACGTCGTGTATGGAGCAAAGCCGTGGGGCGGTGTCTCTGTGATTCCCTTTGCAAAACAGACTGTCATCTGCGAGACAACTATCATTACCTTTGCAAAACGGATTGTCATCTGCGAGACAGCTATCATTTCCTTGGCAAAACAGACTGTCATCTGCGAGACAGCTATCATTCCCTTTGCAAAACGGACTGTCATCTGCGAGATTGCTATCATTCCCTTTGCAAAACAGACTGTCATCTGCGAGACTGCTATCATTCCCTTTGCAAAACAGACTGTCATCTGCGAGACTGCTATCATTCCCTTTGCAAAACGGACTGTCATCTGCGAGACTGCTATTATTCCCTTTACAAAACGGACTGTCATCTGCGAGACTGCTATCATTCCCTTTGCAAACGGACTAGCGTCTGCGAGACTGCTATTATTCCCTTTGCAAACGGACTAGCGTCTGCGAGACCGCTATCATTCCCTTTGCAAACGGACTAGCGTCTGCGAGACTGCTATCATTCCCTTTGCAAACGGACTAGCGTCTGCGAGACTGCTATCATTCCCTTTGCAAAAGGGACTGTCATCTGCGAGACTGCTATCATTCCCTTTGCAAAAGGGACTGTCATCTGCGAGACTGCTATCATTCCCTTTGCAAACGGACTAGCGTCTGCGAGACTGCTATCATTCCCTTTGCAAAACGGACTGTCATCTGCGAGACTGCTATCATTCCCTTTGCAAAACGGACTGTCATCTGCGAGACTGCTATTATTCCCTTTACAAAACGGACTGTCATCTGCGAGACTGCTATCATTCCCTTTGCAAACGGACTAGCGTCTGCGAGACTGCTATCATTCCCTTTGCAAAAGGGACTGTCATCTGCGAGACTGCTATCATTCCCTTTGCAAAACGGACTAGCGTCTGCGAGACCGCTAACATTCCCTTTGCAAAACGGACTAGCATGTGGGGGACGGCGTGGGATGCGCACTGCAGGGACAGCTGACTCAGTCTGCGGAGCGCGCCGCCCTCAGGAGGGAGGAGCACCGGCACCAAATGTCAGGGGAAACTGGACCCTGGTAACGGACCTCGCAAGTCCGTTCCCCTATTGACGCAGAAAATAAGGACAAGTGCGCAAATATCAAGACAACAGTAACAGAAAGATGTTTTGCTCATCAACTAGGTCGGGGAAAAAACCAGGTCAGTGACAGAGAGAAACTTGTGTATTCAGTCAAAACATTGATCTGTCCCTCCTCATATACAGAATCGTACGTCATTTAAGCGACTTTTCTGTGATCTCGGCATTCCCGACGTATCAGCGAGCGGGACGCGCAGGGAGGTGTAAAATCTCGCGGTGAAGAAGGTGCCAATACAAACTACAGCTTATTGTGAGGGAGGCACAGGTGACATATATCCTTGGTCGGGCCAATGAAAAGGGCGACAGGAAGGGGGTTGATTGAAGGAGAAATGGAGCAGAGAACACGGGAAGGAAAGGAGAAAGAGCTGGGCGTTCGGCTTCGGTAGACGGGTCGTCTCGAACCGTCCAATAGATACACCGTGTCTCGCTGGCTTCTTTCTCCATAGCATTCTACGCAACCACCTTGTAGTGTCCGGGCTGTTCTGTGTGGTCTCATTTTAAAATGTAAAAATCGAGAGAGCTCTGTGCTATATTTCAAAACAAGTCGGAGCAAGTTTTTTTCTGATTTAAACAGAAACGGTTGTTACAGGCTTCAGTTACTTTGAGAATTACAACGATACGTCGTCTTCCATTACTATACGTCTCTGAGATTCTGAAACAACTGATGAAGAGGATATCGCTTGTTGCTTTAGTCGGCAACTCATTCGCCATTCTCTCAGCGGCACCTAGCTTAATCTGTTGAAATGATCCACCCGGAGATGTAGATTTTTTAATGTTCATACCATTCTATATTCTGTATCTTGTTTATTTGACGTAATTTTGTAACATATCAATACGTACAATGTATATCTTTGCCATTTATTATTATTATTATCATCAGTTTACCGTGGTCACTCCATGACTTTGACACGGAAACTACAACTATAGAAGACAGCCTTTAGCTCTGACGTAAGCTATGACGCAGAAGGTGATTCCCACAGGCTCAGTGCTACGTCACAGCACGACATGACGCATCGAGATGCGTCACACTAGGTGTGGCGCTTTCATTTCGTCACAGCTCGTCGCAGCGTTTGTTGCAGTACATCGTCAGTCACCAGTGCGAAGGGCGACAAAAAGCATCACAAACGTTCACTGCAGTGTGCTTGAAATTGCAGGATGACAGAACTCGTCAGTGTTCGTCATTGAGCGCAAGAGGACGTAAAGTGCGTCACAACTTTGCAGCGTTTCGCTGTAGTGCGCAGAACGCGTCACAGCGCGTCATGGCGTTCGATGCGGTACGTCATAGAGCGTCACTGGACGCAAAGTGCGTCTAAATGCGTCACAGTTTTTTCACTGATGTGCACACATATTTCGCGCGTCAAAAAGTCAGCCATTTGCATTCCGAGCAAATCGTAAGGGTTATAAAAAAAACCGAATTATACATCCAAGAAGCATGTGAGACAATTCAAATTTAAAAGCAAAATCACAGAACGTCACACGGAATAAAAATCATCTGGATTCCTCAAAGCATGACACGACGGGACACAGAACGTGAGAGCACATTACACTACGCCCATGCAATCGACTTCACACAACCACAGGGCCATGACAAGGGTTATCTCAGCTGGAGCTGAGAGACCTTTGAACTCAAAGACAATTTGGCTTGGAGGCAACTCCCAGGGCGGGCGATTCCTGGGGTGGTGATGACTAGGGCTGCGGGGACTACGCCTCCACCCCCAACCCCAATCCTAACCCCACCTTCAGCCCGACCCCGTCCCAACCCCCACCCCCCACACCCACCCTCCTCTAGCCTTTGGACTTGCCCCACCCTGCCTTCCCTGCATGCCAGTGTTTCGCTCCCAGCCCGCCTTCCCTTCCTCACACGGATGAACTACACTGCACCAAAGATTATAGGTTACACAAAGATAGCTCATGCCGATCTTTTGCTATATAAAGTTACAAGACGCTCGGAAACGCAGCGCCCCAAGCGGCTAGAACTATGGGGAAGTAATCACAACGCTTAGAGACATGTAAAAGTGCTTGTTTGTCGACGCGTTTCTGATGCGTTCCGATCATGTTTGTGAATACATTTACGGTGTAATGTGTAATAAAATGATTTGCTGCAATAATGGGGGTGTTTTGGCTTTGTTTATTGTAGCAGGCGTTGTGAAATCGAAATATTTG
>JAWQFJ010030994.1:20000-32500 GCA_034096865.1 Theodoxus fluviatilis
AGTCACGTGACATACCGATGATAGCGCTCAGCTCAGACCGCACCCCCCACTCCGCCTGACTGACTTCGCACGTCCGGGGAGTTATGCTAACATCCGGCCGCGTTAATGTATCTGCGTTTTGTGACAAACGTCTTGCTCGGCGGTACTGTACTCCATGCACCTTAACGGTCCGCGTGATTCGGGTGTAATCTTAAGCTAAACGACGTTCCGAATGTTTCCGACTTCGACCATTTCAGCAGCGCCAATAAATGTCGTTTAGCTTAAGCTTACACCCGAATGACGCGGACCGTTAAGGTGCATGGAGTACAGTACCGCCGAGCAAGACGTTTGTCACAAAACGCAGATACATTAACGCGGCCGGATGTTAGCATAACTCCCCGGGCGTGCGAAGTCAGTCAGGCGGAGTGGCGGCTGCGGTGTCGTTGTCGACCGCAATTTTGAAAGTTTTAGAAACTGCCGGTAGTTGGTAGTCTCGTTCTCGTTCAAATGCCGAGATTTCAAACTGGGGTACTCTGTCCCCGGGGACAGAGTACCTCGGGTACAGTGTCGTCGATTGTTGGTGACAACGACCATTTCAGCGTTAGTAGATGACAGCATGTGATTTGTGGACTGATCTTCTGGGCCCGACTGCCAATTGGAACGGTTAACAAAATTGCTGACAACAGTCAATTACCAAGGAATCTTCAAAGTGTGTGTGTGGGGGTGGGTGGGGTGGGTGGGTGGGGGGGGGGTCCGGATTTTGAATACTGGAGTGAGTGCAGAGAAGTCAAGAGGCCACGTGGTGCCTTCGTGGGAAGGAGATAAAGGGAAGGGAGTGACGTAAAAGAGGCGGAGACTCGGATGGTGGCGAGGCAAGAGAGAGAGAGAGAGACACACACAGCTTGCCTCCAGCTCACGTCGACGTCAGGGTATGGCCCACATCGCGCCCCGGGGAATGAGAACGTGTCAGTTACTGGGACCTCGCTCTGACAAAGCGACTCCCAACGCGCTGACACGTGTACATCCTCCTCTTCAGATGTCAAAGAAAAGCGAGCACTTGGCCCTTTAATGCGCCACAGTACAATCACAGCGCGTTCCCTCCAGGTCTAACGACTTTGTCAATATCTTAGTTCCTTTTCAAATCTTACAAATACACTCTTTTTAAATGCCGCTTCACAGGTTTGCTGTGCATATGTCTGAAATTTAACAAAATTCCCATTACACTGACAGCAAGAACTGTTCCTATCGGATAAACATTCATTGTGAACGCCAGATAGTTCGTGCACGAGCCATTAAAAGATTTCGAGATGATCACGTACGCTCTTGAAGAGACATTTAGTTTATATATGTTACAGTGAAATCGGGAAATCAGGCATTCTCCGAGAATGCCTGAAAGTTTAGGCATTCACGGTAAATACCTGGTTTGATCAGGCAATTCCGGTAATGACTGAAAATTTTCAGGCATTATCGGTGATTGACTGAAATAGGCTGTCAGGCATTATCGGAGAATGCCTACCGCCACATTGTGTTTCTGGTGAGAGTCAAAGCATTTCTTGAATGGCTGGGGTTGTAATTGGTTTCACGCCTCTTTTGTACTCTCTCTCTTCTCTCTCTCTCTCTCTCTCTCTCTCTCTCTCTCTCTCTCTCTCTCTCTCTCTCTCTCTCTCTCTCTCTCTCTCTCTCTCTCTCTCTCAATTTTTTTTTCGCACGCCAATATCTGCCATTTTCAACGACTCATACGGGAACATTGAATTTTGAGGACACTTTTCTGGACATAAGTGTTTGAACATTGGACGCGATTCCTGCGTACGCGCACCACTTATCACCTTCCACTCGTCCTGGACGGGGCATCCTTCCATGGAACGCTCGCTCGGGGTCGCGGAAAAGCATCGCCTCTGGTCACCTCTGTCAAGGTTGGTGTTGGCGCTACAGGCTCATGTCACCACAGGACAGTAAAATGAAAACAAATAAGGAAACTCCCTTCCTCAGTCACTAATCACATTTAAGAACAAACACGCCACAAACATAATTCAAAGAAACTTTAAACAATTGACGCAATACATACACCTTTCCATACAGATCTTTTCCCGTCATTAAACTAAAAGAATATTACCAAACAAAACCAGACAAATAAAACCGCAATGTGGCAATCGGGACGCCAAAAGCCGACTAATTCTGCCACTCAACAAATAAATCCAAACAAGTTATAACTGAACCAAATAAATAAAATGTAACGATTCAAATTCAGTTGCCGACGCTAACTCAAAATAATATGAAGTCATAGACAGAACAAAATATTATAACACCGCGCAGCGGGCTAACATAGTTAAAGCTTTTAGTCTTCATATATATTAATTTTGAATCTTCATATGAAATTTAATCTTCGTTTTGTTTCCTTAGTTCTCATATTTTCTGTGATTTATTTGTTGATTGGCAGGATTAGCAGAGTGTTTGCGTATTGACTGCCACTGAGATTTTAAAAGTTTATTTGTGTGTGGTAATAATTGTATTTGGGTTTTTATTTTATTCTTCTTTTCATTTATTGAGAGAGTTTAAAAGCAAGTGGTGTGGTATTGAAAAGTGTATATCTGTATCGAGTCAATTGTTTTATGTTAAATTCTGTTTGTGGCGTGTTTTTTCTTAAATGTGAATAGTGACTGAGGAAGGATTTCCCCTTATTATTTTTCTTTTTACTGTGCGGTGGTGTCCCGAGCTTTTAACACTTGCACCAACCGTGACAACCACAGCAATCCTCTCTCTCTCTCTCTCTCTCTCTCTCTCTCTCTCTCTCTCTCTCTCTCTCTCTCTCTGTCTCTCTCTCTCTCTGTCTCCTCTCTCTCTGTCTCTCTCTCTGTCCTCTCTCTCTGTCTCTCTCTCTCTCTCTCTCTCTCTCTCTCTCTCTCTCTCTCTCTCTCTCTCTCCTATTATTGTTATATACATGGATTATTCTTCATAAATGTATCCAAATGTGTAACGCGAGTCAATTTTTAAAAACTTTAAATTCACCCCAAACTTACCTTTTCCAACGGTGTGTGCTTTTAGGAAAGTTGCCATGCATGTAAAAAGATACGTTAAACTCACTGACCCGTAGCAAGGGGGGAAAAACCTCTACCTACCTTGCGTTACCCGCAGAACATGCAAGTGAAAATTACACAGAAAAGTTACAACAAATATAGCAAGTCAGTCTCAGCGAGGTCAGTTTGAAAGCTGAAGCAAAGAATCCAGTCAGCATTCACAACGTAACAGAAGTGCAGCCGCTGTCAGGGTTGGCTAAGAGGAAGTGAAGAATTGGAGAGGCTTGGCTATCCTCAGCGCATGGATCACTGATGTACATTAATGGTGGCAATTAAAAACACTTTGCCTTATGATATTGTAGGTACAGAGCATTCTCTGATTATTGTCGGGGGGGTTTTACACCGATTATTGTAGCCAACCTCCTTGGTAACTTGACAAATGTTTACTAGCAGGACTGGAACCATAAAGTTGCAATTCCTCCGACACGTCAAAGGTCAAGGTGACACCAGTGTCCCGTCTCCGTGATTGACTATCACCCCTCCTCCCATTTTCATCCCGCCCCCCTCCCCCCATTTTCATCCCCCCCCCCCCTTCCCCCCATTTTCGTCACCCATTCCTGTCACACCTCGTTCTGAACGCACCCCCACACCCACCCCCGACCATCCGCTGGCTGCTCTGCAAAGCCCCGACCGTTAAGTGCCTGCTCGCCGAGAGCCACACTAATCTCCCTCCCAGCCTCCACCCTCACGCCTCCCCCCACCCCTCCCCTCTCCCTCTCATTTCCCCATAATTGGAACAGGCCGTAGGAGATTGGCTCAGCGGCAACAAACTTCTTGCCAAGCAGTTGTAAAGAGGCTCCGCCCACTCTGTTTAAATGAGCGACAGGAGGCGTGTCGAGGACTCCTCACCCCTAAAATCTCATTGGTTGAGAATCTTTACAAAAAGGGAGAGACCTGGAAGTTTAGTTCGCTTTTCGCCTTGCAGTCCAGCAGATCAACTGTGCCTCAGCAGAAGCAGAAGGAGCAGCAGCAGAAGGCAGTGGACTCGCTTGGTGAGTCTCCCCTCTTCCTCTCTAGGCGTAAGACTCGTGCCTCTGTTTCTCATCGCCCCTGTCCTCTCCAACCCTCCACCCACCAGCACCCCCCCCTCTTTCTCTAAATTGTTTGTAAGAAAAGCAATACTTTCCTCGCAGCTGGAAACAATCCATTAAAGTATCCCAATATATAAAACAGGAGGTAGATCTGACCTGAAAAACTACAGAGGAATCTCCACTTTCAGTACATTAAGCAAACTCTTCGTGTCCATCCTGACAAATCGATTAAAATATTGGGCCGAAGAAGAAAATTAATTTGGTTTTGAACAGGCCGGTTTCCGGGTCGATCACTCTACGATCGACCACATTTTCCTCGATGGCGGCGAAAAGTGTGTATGGTGGAGGCCGGGGAAAACTTTACGCTGCCTTTTTGGATTTCCGGAAGGCATTCGATTCGGTGAATCGTTCCCCCTGTGGGTTCGGAGTAAGAATTGACCCACCGCGTCTCCTTACGCGATTCGTAGAGGCGAACAACTAGTGACATTTTGACTTGATTTGTGTTTGGTCTAAACGGTTCTAGTGATTGTTGTGTTTAATGGCCTTACATAGCCTACTAAGGCTGATAGGCCGTAAAACGCCACCCATCTATTCGGTGAATCGTTCGTGCTTGTGGAATGCTTGGGGAAATAATTTATCTACAATGTTTCTAATATGCGTAAAGCTGTCTACGCACAGATTACTGTTAGTGTGAGATGGAACGATGCCCCGTCAGATTCATTCGACTGTTTAGTTGGCGTGAGACAAGGTACCGTCGAGTTTTCCATAGTTGTTTGCTTCTATATTGCTTGTGTTGCCGATTACGTAAGCGACCATGGTCGACAGTGTGTACAGTTGCTACCAGGAACGAAGGAAATTCTCACGTTTGTTTGCTAATGTATTACTGTCAATTACACCAACCGGAGTTCAACGCCAGTTAGATACCTTGAGCAATATGTCTCAAAGATTTGATCTGACGGTGAAAACAGAGAAGACAAAAGGCGATGATTTTCCGAAAAGGGGGCTTCTTAAATTGGGGAGATGGATGGATGGACAGTGTTTTACGGCCTTTCAGCCTTGTAGGCTATATAAGGCCAGTTCGCACGAAAATCACTAGAACATTTTAGAGTAAACGCTAATTTCAAGTCACGGTGTCCCTAGTTATTCGCCTCTTACGAATCGCGCAGGGCGACGCGGTGGGTCATTTCTTAAAAATTGGGGAGAAAGATGGGCCTTGAATAATAATGTTCTAGAGGTAGTCAACAGCTACAAATACCCGAGTTTTCTATTGACTACCAAACTTTCAATTAGCACTGCTCTTCATAGCTAGTTGGTAAAAGCAAAACTGAAAATTGTCCAGTTGCTTAAAACCACGTGAAACTTGCATACAATGGGCCCCACAGTATTTTTTAAAATGTTTGATGCCCAGGTACAACCAGTTTTGCTGTACGGCTCATAGTCCTGAGGCAAAAATAAAAGATCAAATGTAGAAATGGCACATTCGTTTACATGCAAGTGCTTCCCGAGTACAGACATTAAGTCCCCCAATAGCATGTGCTATGGAGAATTAGAACGATATATACCGGCCCTCTGTTTATCAATAACACACTTGGGGCAGTTAATTACTGGATGAGATTCTGTAAAATGTCAGAAAGTAGAATCCCAAAAGAGGTTTACTTTATGACGATGCATGTATGTCCATTTGTTCCCCTACTCAGTATTTCCAAAGCATTCTATATACCCATTTTGGTCATCTTTCTTCGTCCATGTTCATCGGTAGATGACAGAGAGCGGGAAGTTCAGATACATTCTTTGCCTTGCAGCCCAGTAGCAGCAGCAGCAGCAAAGCACCAGCAGCAGCAGCAGCAGCAGAGGAGGAAGAAGAAGACGAAGGAGAGTGGACGCGCTTGGTGAGTCCCCCTTTTTTGTCTTGATTTGAGACTTTTGTCTCCGTCTCCCTCTCTGCGTGTCTGTTTGCCGTACTGCATTCGTCACAGTGTGTCTTCTTTCCCATCGCCCTTGTTCCCTTTCCACACACACACCCCTCTCTCTCACACAGCTTCCTGACCCGGATCCCGATTGTGGGCATGGAGCACGTGCAGATCTTCCTCGCCACCTTGAACAGAGGCTACAAGTATGCAGAGGCGTACGAGGTGAGTCTAAGTTTGCACGTCTGCGGCATGAGTAAAATGAGTGATGGAGATGGGATGGATGGGGAGGATTATGGTGGGAGATGGGATGGATGGAGAGGATTATAGTGGGAGATGGGATGGATGGGGAGGATTATGGTGGGAGATGGGATGGATGGAGAGGATTATAGTGGGAGATGGGATGGATGGAGAGGATTATGGTGGGAGATGGGATGGATGGGGAGGATTATGGTGGGAGATGGGATGGATGGAGAGGATTATAGTGGGAGATGGGATGGATGGAGAGGATTATAGTGGGAGATGGGATGGATGGGGAGGATTATAGTGGGAGATGGGATGGATGGGGAGGATTATGGTGGGAGATGGGATGGATGGAGAGGATTATAGTGGGAGATGGGATGGATGGAGAGGATTATAGTGGGAGATGGGATGGATGGGGAGGATTATAGTGGGAGATGGGATGGATGGGGAGGATTATGGTGGGAGATGGGATGGATGGGGAGGATTATCGTGGGAATTGTGGGGATGGATGATGATGGGGATGATGATCGGGAGGATGGATGAGGAGGATGACGATGACGATGAAATAGTATAATGGAAACAATAATGCCAGCACTTTTCCCCAGTATTCTCATGCTGCTGCTGCTGCTGCTGCTGTTAATGAGTTACGTAACCATCTTGTTGATGCTGACATCAAGGTTATGACAGTGATGACTCGAAACTGGTGATGCCAATGACTGTTGCAGTACCCAAAGTGTGTGCTACTATGGAAGTTCGCCCTGACGATGCATATCAAAGGGAAGAAGCTGAAGGCCACGTGCCTCGACACAGTGCAAACTCTCATCCTCGGTTTGTCTCGGTTTGTCTCGGTTTGTCTCGGTTTGTCGCGGTTTGTCTCGGTTTGTCGCGGTCGCATGGGGTCAGTGGAAACTGGCTCAGCCACCAACCAGACAGTAATTTTTTTAAATGGGAAATTCCTTGCTCAGTCACTAAAATCGCATTTAAGAACCGAGCGCCACAAATCGAATTTTTAATAAAACAATTAACTCATACAGATATATCTTCCAATACAAAACTCATTCATTAAATGAAAAGAAGATGGATGGATGGATGGATGATGTTTTACGGCCTATCACCCTGTGTAGGCTATGTAAGGCCATTAAGCACAATGGATGGATGGCGTTTTAGGGCCTATCAGCCTTTAAAGGCTCTGTAAGGCCACTAAGCACGAAAATCACCAAAGAGCAGTTTAGAGTAAACGCAATTCAAGTCATGGTGTCCCTAGTCATTTGCCTCTTACGAATTGCGTAGGGAGACGCGGTGGGTCAATTCTTACCCCGAACCCACAGGGGAAATGAAAAGAAGAAACATAAACAATTACAAATAAAAACCTTTAAAACCGCCCCGCACAGCGGGCTTAATTACAGTTTTTAGAATGCATCCCTTATCGCTCAATATCACCGTTTATATAATAGGTTCTGTGCTCGGGGGGGGGGGGAGACAAAAACGAACACGTAGAAATGGGTTTAAAATGCCGAGTCAGCAAGCGCTGACACTGCAAAAACATTTATAGGCTCATCATGCCGAAGTGGATTTAAAGTAACACTACATGAGCCACAACATTTTCTCTATACATTTTCCCAAAATTAAAAATAACAGAGTCGTGGCACGGATATTCGCGGGATTTTTCTTAGAACCTAACTAACAGTTGTTCGCGGAAATCCCCGCAGCTTCGTGGAATCGCAAATATCATCCGCGATTTCTTATTTTGAAATAGTGGCAATAAGCGTTTTTTTCACAATGTTTGCAGGAGCTTATTTGTTTGTTTTGTCTATGCCTTTCATATGATTTGTGCTTTCCTTATACCTGTGCTCTTTGAGCGCTTGAGCTTGAGCTTGAAGACCGAGTGTCGGCGGAGGCCGCACGTTAGCTCCTGAGAGCCCGGGTGTGGGCCGGAGCTGGTGAGAGATTGTGCTTGTGTGTGCCTATTACACCTCGTTATACCTGTGTCCTGGTGTTCGTATTTTTTCTTGTTTATTTTCATTTGTGCGGGCTAGGCTAACCTGAGGCCCAGTTAGCCGGTCTGTAACACATCCGCAGATGGATTGGCAAATTTTGTATGGTGGATGGGCCCATCTGGTTTGTGTCTTCACAGATTGATCTAACTGAACGCCGCAGTGGGGTGCTAACTGTGAGGGAGCTGTCATCAGCAAATCCTCTTGCATTCACAGCCCCCACTAGAAAGGCAGGATTGTCAGTGAGCCACCTGGGTGATCGTCTCTAATGTCGTGGTCTCCTTGAGCTTTTTCAGTTAATGGATAACTACGGAGACCTGGGACAGGCATCATCTGAACTATACAAAAGGGTGTCGGGTGGTTCCTTGTTAGGAGACGCAAAACTTGGTTTTCCCGGGAAGGGGAGTATCATTTGGTCCGAGTTTGCTCTTGCTACCAGAGTTCCGACTAGTCTAATACTCTTATCGGAGTCGGGTGCTCAGGGACAGGACGAGTGGGAGGAAGGGCAGGATACGAATGCTCCCTGTCAGTGGAGAGTATTTCATGTGCCCAGGGATCCTACGTAAGTTCACTCAGTCCCCAGGCGCCTCAAACTGATTCTCAACAAAAGGTTGGTCAATATCGTCAACTACTGCATTCCACTATATATATCAGTGCTGGAGGGCACGCCAAGTAATACTGCTAGACACCAGGAACATTTGGTGTCCAGGTCATTATCCTCAATAGGAAGAAATTCCGGGCAGAGATTAATAAATGTTCTTTAAACTCACTTTTGAATGTACTCCGATGGCTGTGGGCACAGTTTTGACGAAATACTGTTGAAACGATGCAATATTCCAGTATATCTGTCTTCCAATGTGGAGCCAAGTCAGACACGTCCGCTCATGACGAACTCGGGCTCACGTTTTATTGTTCGACACTGATCTAAGCGCATTTGTGAGCCCATCAGAAGTCAGAGGACCTTCTATCTCTGCTTTTGTCCCTCAGTCAATTTTCGACCGTTTACATATTACTATATACTGACACCACGTTCTGCCAATATTTCATTCTCCCATCCTCTCTCTCCCTATACAAGATTTCATAAAATTTAGCTTGGGCTGCAAATATGTCATTTTGAGCCGTCAGAATATGGCTGTCATCAGTTACCAACTTGTTTATCACCTTGTCAGTGTAGTGTCTTTTTTCAAGGCTCAAAAGGTATGAAGTACATTTTCCCCTTCCTCTATCCACTTAGCTTTTGATCTCATCATAACGCCCATCATTTCTTCCTCCTTCAATGATTCTAATAGTTTATTTGCGTCTCTGAATTAAAGTTTATCACTAATATTCCCTACATTTGCTTCCAAGTTGACCTCTAAACATTTTATGCTTCATGTCAATTTCTTTTCATCTTCCTCTTTCTCTCTTGCGTTAAAAAATTGTAACAACGTTTTTTGACGGATAATCATCAATAGATAGTCTATAAATGTACTCAGTGGAATTATCAGCTGCAATACCCAAGGAAAAATCTGTTTGAGAGTCTCCCGCCTGTATGGTGTTGGCGCATATGTCTTCAATAGTTTCCCTAATCAAGTTTTTAACCAGCTCAACGTAGCTTGCATCTTTTAGTAATGAAGCATTGAACTTCCATAAACCTGGTCCTCTCTTGTGCCCGAATGAGAGGGAAAGAGTAATCAATGAATGATCTGATCTATATCCTACGTCAATTCAGCGCCTGTACTATACCACTCGTACAAAGGAAAAAATGTAATCATGCCTGCTCTTGGAATTTTGCATTTCTCCATGTGAATTGTCCTGCATCCAGATGAGTTGTTCTCCTTACATCTATCATTTTGGACCTCTCCATTTTGTCCGGTAATATATTTCTAATTAATTCATTATTAAGCCTAAAATGATGTTTACAATCTTTTCTTTGATTTAATATTAAGTTCCAGACACCTCCCAAAATAATGTCATGATTTCCAAGATCATCAATATATCTAAAAAGGTTGCGATATAATAAAGGTTTATCATCATTTGGCCCATAAACGTTTCCTACTTATATTTTCTTGTCTTTAAAAGAAAAATTCACTAACAGAAAGTTACCATCTGGATCTAGAATGGAACTATGAATTTTGAAAGAAAAAAGTTATTAAATAAGCGCACTTCGATCTGGGTTTGCCTACCTGAAAACACTTTTTCTTCTTCACCATATTAAGAGGCTTGTTCAGGAGTACAACGCGCTGCATGAGCGCTTCATGTTGGCAATTGAGCGCTCTCTGCCTCTCCTGAACACCTACAGATTTAGTGCAGCGCTTCACTTGTTATAGGGGAGGTAAATCTTCTGCGCCCCATGTTGTGTTGCTAGACGCTAAGAAAGTATTTTCTTTGCCACATACATCGTTTTATACACGTTTAAATGTATTCTGCATGAATAAAGTCCACTACTGTGTCATCCTTACTTGCTATTACTCGCGCATACAGAGCGTTTGGGCCAAATAAAGCCAGTTCCAGTCCCAAAAGGATGTTTCTGAGGGTTATTTTACGCATCGACGGCCAGTGCGGGATCGAAGACGCCATTGTGAAAATCGTCTGAATCACCTCGGATCGGTGATGCACAGCGCTGCTCGGCGCTGAGTGAATCACGCCCCAAAATTGCTGTTCAGGAGTGAAACACGTGCAGCGCTGTGCAGCGCTTTGGTGGGGCTGATGCCAGACTGTGCATATGTGAGGATTCTCCGACATTTATCCCCTGTCACTGCATATGAATAATTGAAAACGTGTACGTAAATCTTGGACAACCGCACTCTCAATAAGGATGCACACTTGTTGAAAGTAACTGTAAATACTTAGACATCTAACTCAGGTTCTTTACATATCTCATCAACACTTCTCGCAGTGAATCACCACTATACATATCAATCCGATTGCTCTTCTAAAACATGCTCATTATACGAGTGTTAATTGAAATAGTGTATCATGCTGTGGATCATTGGCCGACATAAAGGTGAGTCTGAACCCTCTCTCTCTCTCTCTCTCTCTCTTTCTCTCTCTCTCTCTCTCTCTCTCTCTCTCTCTCTCTCTCTCTCTCTCTCTCTCTCTCTCTCTCCCCCCCCCCCCCCCCCCCCCTGTGACTGCTTCCCTTTTCCGTTTTCTTGAGGAGAAATGTGTGGAAGTGATTGATCGGTTGTGGACTATTATACCACTTTCTGCAAGCGTGAAATCTGCATGAAATCTGCACAGGAAGAACGTTTACCAACACGTGACCATAACAGGAGAACTTGTGTCAAGGGAAGTAATTATGGTACCTAGCAAGTGTTTGATAGAACATAGTTATTTCCCTTTATGTGATTAAAACAGGACGTAAAACATCACGTAGGAAAAAGTTTTAACGTCGAGATTCAAAATATATTAGTCACGCGATTATGCTTAAACTATCTAATAAGGAAAGCTCACTCTGGATCACATCAGAATAATGAAAAACAAACAGTAAGTTTGCTACATCCATTCACACTCGAAGGTGACGTTCCCACACACGTCTGCATGTTAAACAGCGCTTCCTCAGCACATACATTCACACATGCAAACGCGCACCCGAACATTTTTAAAATATTACCTGATGAAAGCGTTATCAAGATTCTACACGAAAAGAGATGGAAGAAGAAAGATGGGTGTAAACTGGCCAGGAACAGGTTGGGCAATTAGATGATTAACTTGAGTGTAGGCCTAATATGCGGTCGGATTATTAGCACGTTTCCTAGCCAGATTGTTTGTAGCCTGAAAAAAATTAGTACACAACAGGGGCGGAACGTCGGTTCAGGTGACGTCACAAACGAATGACGCAAACGTTCTCTGTGCACAAAAACGTAGCCCCCGCCACTTTGCTCCTGTGTTGGGGAGACAGCCTGGTAGTCTTAGCGAGGTCTGCAGAGTTCCGTTCCTTCCACAGTCTACACCTTCGCCTTGGCATTGTTCCTGCACCCAGCCAGAGTCATCGCAGACAAAAAGAATACTATGGTAAAACTGGACGACAGGTATGACTTGCCAACTATAAGAGTAAGCTGTTTTGTTTGCATGAATGGTCCAGGTTAATGCCACACTACATCTAATTACTTTGCCCCCTTTCCTAATAACTCTGTGACTCTGTGTGTGTGTGTGTGTGTGTGTGTGTGTGTGTGTGTGTGTATGTGTGTATATGTGTGTGTATGTGTGTGGTGTGTGTGTATACATGTGTGTGCTTGTGTGAATGAGCGTGCGTTGTGCATGTGTGCATGACCGTGTGCGCTTGTTCCG
>JAWQFJ010030994.1:37500-46737 GCA_034096865.1 Theodoxus fluviatilis
CCCTGACCTCTTATTCGGGGCACCTCACCCTCGATGACCAGTGCTGTCCCACCTTAACGCTGGCCCGATAGCCGCTCTTAGAACCGCTGTAGGTATTTGATTCGAATTCTCGCCATCCTGCTGTCTTATCTGTAAAGGTGACGTGACCATTCATCAACGTCAAGCAGATGCTGCGTCTCCCATGTGACTCGATACGTTCTCTAGCTACGCCCAGCTCGGACAGCTTACTCGTCCTCGCCAGACAGCGATTCTATCCTGTTAGACTGGACAGCACTGTGACTACTGACATCGTCTCTCAGGAGTTGTCTGACGCATGCGAAACGTACGTGTGACTGGAATGTTCTCGTCGTTCTACCGTGCGACGATGATGTTGCACATAACGCCAATGCCTACAGTAAACACTTAGGAGTTGATCAGTGAAACCTGCAATCCTTGAGAATAAACAGAAAGATGGAAAGGCATGCGTCATTTTGAAGGAATGCAGTACGAGCTCAAACAGTTGGACGTGTTGAAGATGTCTGGTGATTTTAGCAGTTACTGGCCTTAAGGCCATCCTTAACCGACCAAGAGTGAATCGGGTGAATCAACATTCGCCCGAACTCGCCTTTCGGGCTCTGGTCCTTGACAGAGCTCGCCAACACTTGTTCGGGGTCGGACTGTCCGGCGAGCTGCGTTCCGTCTCTTTACCAAATCTTTTGTTTCTCTCCCGGAACAGACAATTTTGTCTCCTTCAGCCAATGAGAAGCAAGCTCCCAGAGCATGCTCTGCGAACCAGGATTCGGGCCGAATCGTGGCTCAGCGTAGACCCGAATAGGCTCGACGAGCTCGAGTTCGCCCGGTTACGGTTGAAAACGAGTCGACCAGAGATTTTGGCTCAGGCGAAAGCTATTCGGCTCGTTCGTCGAGCCATCGTTCAGTCGGTTAAGAAGGCCTTTACATGGCCTAGTAGGCCTAAGGCCGATAGGCCCTTAAATTCTATCCATCCATCCGTTCTTTCAGAGCAGCTTTTCATAAATCATCAAGCCGCTATTAAGTCAAGAATAAATCAACAGCCAAGTTTCGTTACTGACGTGATTATATGTAGGCCTAGAGGTGGATGGTAGCATTAAAAAGTAAGAAATGTGGAAAACCTTTACACATCTTCCACACACCACACCCCTCTTGGTTCGCCAGAGTTAGAGAATATTATTGCATTGAATGTTTCACCAGAATGATGCGACACATGCAACTAAAAATGTGTGTGTGTGTGTGTGTGTGTGTGTGTGTGTGTGTGTGTGTGTGTGTGTGTGTGTGTGTGTATGTGTGTGTGTGTTTGTGTGTGTGTGTAACACTGTGGCTGTTCTCGAAATGCAGTGTTGACAGATGACTGCCCAGGACAGGGAGTGTCTGCTGGCGTGTCCAACTCTCGGGTTTCCTCGGTACGCGCAGCACGGCGACGTGAGCTCGAGGCGTCGGAGAGCGCGGCAGCCAGGAAGCCCGGATGTCGGAACCGTCTTCCCCCGCCACCTTCTAGCTTGGAACAGTCAGCAATGCTGAACAAGGGTGGGCGTGGGTGACAAGCTCGATATAAATGCATAGAGAAGTAACCGGGTCGCTTGGTTCGAAAACCCGCGTCGGCGTATAAACCTATGGTTATATTGCCGAGAGCACAAGCAGCAGACTGATGGACGAGAATGGAGGAGAAATTATTATCTTCACTGCATCGCCTGTTTGCTCTGCTGCTTGAGTCGATCGACGTAATTGAATAATCACTGGCAATCAACGCCTCGATAAGTCGACTGTGAAAGTAGAGTGGTCGCTCCTTGGATGTTTCTTTGACCGCCAGAGCCCAATGTCACTTCAAAGGCTGATTACACCGCATCGCCAGCACGCTTCATCGATGGAGAGCTCGGATCGTTCAGAAATGCCTTGTTTGCGAGTCCCGAGTGGTAACGATCAATGTGGCCTCTTGGGTGGACACTAACAGCTAAATTAGAAGACTGCAATAAGGAGGTTTGTTTCCAATACACAATTGGGTGAGAAAATACTTGTTTATAGTTATTTCAGGACAGAACAGGCTGTTCCTTTGAATGAAAATAAAAAGAAGAGAGAGAAACGCACTGCCTCGGAACATTGGCTGGCTTGGTTTGTTACGGACCGACCTGCCTTTCTTTCTGCGTCTGTCAGCTTGATAAGAGCACTGAAGTTGTTTCAGCACTAATGCCATGTTATGCCATTTGTAGCACTCACCAAGTTTCGTGTGCTCCTTTCTCCTCGTGCTTCATGTGTGCTAATATGCTGCCTATGGGTAATTTATTTTACTGTTCATCTGCCTACTTGTCTACAAATAACGCACTACTGAGAATAGAACGAAACTTCTCGTTCCCACGCACACAGTACCAGAGAAGTCGAAATGAACACAACACAATACAATACAATACAATACAATGCAATTTGCCGTGGATTAGATGTGACGTCTGTACAGAACCCGGTTTACTTCAAATCTGAGTGTCAATGGAAAGGAGCGAAGCCAGGACTTCTCTTTGATAAGATATTTGGCATGGATCCTCCTTCAGTGAAGTGCACTTCTGAAACGGATGCCATTCCTTTCCACAAACGACCTGTAGGTGCACGCTAATCAAAGCCGGACGCGTCGGCCTCTATTCGGAGACGTGTCAGGTGGAGGCTGCCTGTCCTCGGACAATAGGGCGACACGACCAGACAGTACTTATCATCGTGCATGGCGTAAGGCGGCACCGCTCAACTGTCATCAACAGGTCACCGCTGGGATCACGTACAATCTGTAAACCCGAGTCAGTAGTGACTCTGGCACAGTTCGCAATGAATGCGCAATAGGCTTGACCTTTTGCATTACAGCCTTGCGCCAAAAATAGTTCGTTCTGATACAATTTTTCTCTCCACTTTTTACAGAAATCATTCAGATGTCAAAACTTGTTTCCATTTCAACACAAACATTTTATTGTATCGAATAAACGCTTGTTTGTTGTCTCAACAAGAGTAAGTTAAGAGTTTTGTGTGAAATAGTTTTAGAACTACTTTAACGGCGTATGTCAGGGAGCACATCGGCTATCCCACAAGCCTCTCGTGTGACCTCCGCTTGCATAAATTGGCCAAAAACCTTCCATCACGTGATGTGAACTGTGCTAGAGATACTTTTGCCGGTAGGCGAAATCTCTAGTTTACTAGAATGGATCACGTATACACTCGAGAGAGTTATCGGTGCTTGCTGTCACAGGTGAACCCGAGCAGACGACGTATAATGTGCGTCTCCATAGCAACGCGAGACGACACAAAGTGCATACATATAGAGCGAGTTTTCGCGTCAACTATAGTGACTCGAGTCGAACCGGAGGTCGCAAAAACTCGCTACGGTACGACCGGAGTGACGTCACCGGTTAACCAAAGTTCAACCTTGGCCCCAGCGTACGTTCACTCCAGTTCCAAGATGGCTGCCATGGCGAAGTGAGAAACTTCTGCAAATGTTTTTTCACAAAGTTACGGATTGTGAGAACACAATTGTTGTAAATCACTTAACCTTTCAAAAATTAAGGATACTGGGTTGGATACTGTCTTGGTTTTAATGCATTTTATTTTAGCAGTGATGTTTATTTTGGGAAGAAATGAGGTCAACGTGCGATTTCTGACTTTCAGCAGCGCAGGGATAAAAACCACGCTCCCCCCCACCCCCACCCCCCCCCGCCCCCCTCCCCAATCGGCCTAAATACATCCCAGCACAGCTTGCTTCTAATTTCATTCAAATTTCAGCCCCAAAACTCAACAGATTGCACAGATTCGTCAATTAATTCTTCACAACAGTAAATTCGCAACACATCAGCCAAGGCTGTCGCCATCTTGTTGCCTGGGTTGCGACTGGACACAACTGAACAGCGTTTCCGCGAAGAAAGTAACCAGACATGCGCAGTGACCCTACCGTAGCTAACCCAGGTTCCTCGCGAAAACTCGCTCATACTGTGAATGCATTATGTACCGACAAGAGATGACTAGTATGCAGTGGCAATACGGCAGTGAAGTCTCTCCGATTGAGACAGATATGAGATAATGTGGGAGGAAGATGAATGGAAAACCGCGTTCATTCCTAGGGCGACGTCATCTCCAACGGACCCAGCTAATATTACGGAGTCAGATTGTCGTGCATGTGTGTGTGTGTGTGTGTGCACGCGCGCGCGCGTGTGTATGTGTGTGTGTGTGTGTGTGTGTGCGCGCGCCCGCGTGTGTGCGTGCGTGCATTCCTTGTGTTTTCACCCAAATGTATGAATGTACATCTTTCCATTGTGTTTTGTAAAGCGTTACGAGCTGTCCGTGTTTTACTTAGTGCTCTGTACTAAAATTATTATTGTTGTTTTAACATGTATTTTTACTTAGCATATTTCTGGTGGATTTCGTGGGCTTTTCTTTGGTTGCCGTTCGTTTTTATGTTACCTTCTTGTACTGTTAAACATCTACATTTTTCAAACAAAAAGCTTTAACGTTTCCCTTCTCACACTGTGGACACATCACTGCACCCGCCGTTGCCGCCTGCAAGACAGAACTGCCCTCCCCTCCTCCCGCCTCTCTCCCCAGGGCGATGTCCCTGTGTCGTGCTGACGGCGTGGGGAATGGCGGACCACACGGTGGTGGAAGACCTCGTGCGGGTGGAGGTCCGCACCGTGTACAAGTCAGCGGGAGACGAGCGTCTGGCCGTGGGGGGTACGGGACCTCTCGGGGGGTGGGACCCCCGCCAGACCGTCGTAGCTCGCCAGTACCCGCCCGATTCCGGCTTCTGGAGTGCTGAGCTAGAGGTAATGGCAGTCTCTGAGGCATGGACACTGCTGACACCCTTTTTTCGTCTACGTCAGGTTCATTGAGTCTGCACTTGCGGTGGGTTGTGTGCTGTTCATAGCGATTGTCTGACGTGTGTAATCCACTTTAGTGCCGGTTCCAAACGAAGACGATTTTAACTCCTCTGTGAATTTTTCTAAGTTTTGAAACATTTCCCCCGAGATATGCGGAATAAAAAGCACGAAACATTATTTGTCGGTAGAAGGAGAGTTATTAACTTTTCTTCATCAAGCCATTGCGTGCATGTGTGTGGTGAAGTGGCTTTGAAGTGTTTCGTGAGGGCACATGCACGCGAGCATTATTTTGCTGTGATCACCTTCTGGATAGGCCTTCTCGCAGTAGCAGCAGCAGCAGCAGCAGTAGCAGCAGCAGCAGCAGCAGCAGTAGCAGCAGCAGCAGCAGCAGCAGCAGCATAAGTAGTAGTAGTAGTAGTAGTAGTGGTAGGAGTAGTAGTAGTAGTAGTAGTAGTAGTAGTAGTTGTAGTAGTAGTAGTAGTAGTTGTTGTCGTTGTTGTAGTAGCAACAGTAGTAACAGTATCAGTAACAACAACTGAGCACCGTTTTCTCCTCCCCCAAGTTCAGGAGGCGAGCATTGCAAAAACTCGTCCCACTGAAAGCGCCCCGGAGTTTCGGGGTGGCCCAGGGGACTTGATGGTTAGTGTTTTTTTTTGCGCCTGGGTAGGGCCCCTTTTAGAGGCGTCTCATCGTGTTTGTGTGACGCCCGATAGTCTTGTGCTGCTTGGCGCCGACCCTCTTGAGCTACTGTTTTTTGACTCACATGCAAAGCAAAAGTGAGTCTATGTACTCACCCGTTTCATCCTTCCGGGCGTCCGGGCGTCCGTAAAAAACGTTAACGTTGGATTTTTCTCAGAGACTATTAAGTCTATCAACACCCAATTTGGCTTGATGGTGTATGATGACAAGGCGTCAAAAAACATACACAGTGACTTGACCTTGCTTCAAGGTCAAGGTCGCAGGGGCCATAAATGTTGTCTAAAAACAGCCATTTTTCACATGTTCTAAATTTTCTCTGAAGTTCTTTAGATTGGATATCTCACCTATATATGGTGTATAGGGCAAAGTAAGCCCTATCTTTTGATACCAATTTGATTGACCTTGCTTCAAGGTCAAGGTCACAGGAGCTCTTTAACGTTGGATTGTATACATATTTCGAAGTGACCTTGACCCTGAACTATAGAAGATAACTGTTTCAAACTTAATAATCATGTGGTGAACATGCTATACTTTCATCATAAGTCACATTTGGTCACATATCATCAAGGTCAAGGTCACTTTGACCCTTATGAAATGTGACCAAAATGGGGTAGTGTACCACTAAAAGTGACCATATCTCATGGTAGAAAGTGCCAATAAGCACCATTGTGCTTCATATGTCTTCAATTAACAGCTTTGTGTTGCATGACCTTGGATGACCTTGACCTTGGGTCAAGGCCACATGTATTTTGGTAGGAAACATGTGTAAAGCATTTCTTAGTGTATGATGGTAGGTTTAGTTGTTTGACTTTGACCTTGAGGGTCACCTGAAGGTCAAGGTCATGTAAAGGTCAAAGTCAAGCATGTGAGTCGTATGGGCTTTGCCCTTCTTGTTTCTTTCTTTTTCGTATAGTGTTGCTTGTGTGCAAACTGTTCGATGAACAGTCTTTGTACTACTAAAGAATTATTCTGAGCCAGCATCGTCTATGCAGTCCCCTTCCTGATTAAAAAAAGAAAAATTTAATGCATGCTTACAGCTGGGAGTGAAAGGGTTATCGGTAACAATGAGGTTGGAAACGCGTGCAGTGAAAGCATTGATTAATAATGCAGGTTTGAAGCGATATCACCATGGAATATTCCACGGTGTATGTCGGTGCGTGTGTGCGTGTGCACGTGTGCGTGGGTGTTTACGTGTTTGTGTTTGTACATGTGTGCGTGTGTGTGTGTGTGCGCGCGCGTGCATGTGAATGTGTGCAATATGCGTGTGTGTGCGTGCGTGTGTGTATGTGTGTGTGTGTGTGTGTGTGTGTGCGCCAATGTTTATTCGTGTGCGTGTGCTTGAATTAGCGCACATATGCGATTGTGCCTGCGCGTCTGCTGTGTGAATGTGTGTGTTGTGTCTGCGTGTGCAGTTGCGTGCATACTCGTATGTGTGTATGCACGCGAAGTGCCCAATATGATCAGTCAACCAACCCAATAAATAAGAAGCCGAACGATAGGTTATCTTTGCTCGAGCATTAGAACAAAACAGACCTAAACATATCTCATTATTGGAAGCAATTGATTTCTGTTCTTCCTTTTTTTTCCACCGATTGATATAGGGCAGTCTTTAATGTGAAAATCCAATTGCTCATAATGCAAATAATTATAATGCTAGAGCACGGATTTTGCTCTGATTCTGATAGACGAATTTGTTAATACTGCTTTCTAAGCATGATACGAAATTATGTACTTGATTTTTCACTGAAGAGAGCAGCCGGCGGAAATCAAGCCAAAGCCAAGTCTAACCTAGAGTAACTTCTATTTAAAGAGTGCCCACTAGGGGACATGACTCATGCCGCGCCTGTCTTGCAGCTGGGGAGGAACGTGCCTGAACGCTGGAAGTGGGTGGTGCTGGACACCCAAGGGAGAGCACGCTGCTGGGAGCGCGGCCCCGAGCGACGTCTGGTGGCAAGGGGGGACTATCAGTTGGTGAGCGCCCCCTGGGAAGAGGAGGGGCGTGTCCTGTTCCTGCAGGAAGGGCGACCCGGCGGGCCCCGCCTGACGGTGCTACAGGAGCAGGGGACCTGCACAGGGGACAGCCAGGACTGCTCGCCGCCCGCCCCGGACAGGTTCCCCCAGACCCAGGAAGGCAGGACTGCAGCGTAGCATATGAGACTGGCTGTCTGCTGGGATAGCGTCACTCTCGTGCTGTCGCCTTGCTGTGTAGCTTGCGTGTGTCTGTCACTCTCGTGCTGTCGCCTTGCTGTGTAGCTTGCGTGAGTCTGTCTCTCTCGTGCTGTCGCCTTACTGTGTAGCTTGCGTGTGTCTGTCTCTCTCGTGCTGTCGCCTTACTGTGTAGCTTGCGTGTGTCTGTCTCTCTCGTGCTGTCGCCTTGCTGTGTAGCTTGCGTGTGTCTGTCACTCTCGTGCTGTCGCCTTACTGTGTAGCTTGCGTGTGTCTGTCACTCTCGTGCTGTCGCCTTACTGTGTAGCTTGCGTGTGTCTGTCACTCTATTGCTTGTTGCAGTTTTCTTTTGTTTCTTTCACTTGAAAAGTTCCACTCTGTCCGTCCGTCCGTCCGCCCGTCTCTCTCTCTCTCTCTCTCTCTCTCTCTCTCTCTCTCTCTCTCTCTCTCTCTCTCTCTCTCTCTCTCTCTCTCTCTCTCTCTGTCTCTCTCTCTCTCTCTGTCTCTCTCTCTCTCTCTCTCTCTCTCTCTCTCTCTCTCTCTCTCTCTCTCTCTCTGTCGCTGTGAGACTGTTACGATGACCTTCATTATCGTTATGTTTTGTCTTAAACCGATGAAAACGTGAAAACAAGTGAAACTGGGCTACGTATTGTCCAAGAAAATAATATGCGTGAGCTCCTTGCATCAGAGCAGTCTTCCTAGATATACGACAACTCATAAAAGACGGTGATACTTCTGGAAAAGTGGACGCTAAACCAATTTCTGCTGTTTACCTAACGCAGCAGCCCAGCAATAATAGAATCCATTGAAGTGTATGAGGACCCTTTCAAAACAGACGCCGCGTGAAGGCTTAGCTTGACGACAGGATGCAGTCTTCATCTAGAGCCAATGTGCGGCTGCGTGCATCGAGCCCGTGCAGTGTGAGGTATGAAGACCAGGCAATGCACAGATATAGCCGTGATCTCGGCAGCTGTCACGCCGGATTAGCCACCATTGTCTTCACCCATTTCCCGCCCTTTCAAAAACAAGCGGGTTAAAGGAAGTTGACGTCGTGCTTCGAACGTAGGTTCGATTTTGCTGGCAACGAGGTGGCTGATGAAGTGTTTGGAGTAGCAGCGTAGAGCCGGGCCATCGATCTCGCTCACGTCCTGGTTGTGAAGACGTCGCGCTCACCCTCCGGTCGCTCAAAGGCCAGGAAGGTGAGAGAGGAAGTCACGTCGTGAATGACGATGGGTATTTTTGTCAGTCGTCCGGGTTCCTACCCCTACCCCCTCTCAACTCCCCATACCCACCCTGCACCCCCAATCATTCCGTCTTACCCCGTGGAATAGCATTAGTGATATGTCACGGCAACATCTTGGAGGTGAAACACTATTCATTAGCAGTCGCCATGTTTACGAAAGGTCATTGTCCCTGTCAATGTTTGCGTTTTTTGACTCACATGCGAAGCAAAAGTGAGTCTATGTACTCACCCGTTTCGTCCGTCCGGGCGTCCGGGCGTGGCGTCCGGACGTGGCGT
>JAWQFJ010030995.1:0-2500 GCA_034096865.1 Theodoxus fluviatilis
AAACGCACCTCAGGTCCCGCGAGATGATTGCGTGTGAATCGTTAGGTTTGCTTCTGAGACCTCCGCCTCTGGAGAGCAGCAGTTAGAGAGGGGGTCAGGCAGGCCAAGGCTCAGCGTGTTTGCCCTATCATGCCTGAGCCGTGAAACTAAGATGCGTGAGTGTGTGTGTGTGTGTGTGTGTGTGTGTGTGTGTGTGTGCATGTGTGTGTGCGTGTGCATGTGTGTGTGTGTGTGTGTGTGCGTGTGCGTGTGTGTGCATGCGTGTGTGTGTGTGTGTGCGCGCGCGCGTGTGTGTGTGTGTGTGTGCATGCGTGTGTGTGTGTACATGTGTGTGTGTGCATGCGTGTGTATGTGTGTGTGCATGTGTGTGCGTGTGTGTGTGCATGCGTGTGTGTGTGTATGCGCGCGCGTGCGTGCATACAAACACAGTGTGTGTTTGTGGTGTGTGCATGCATGTGTGCCCATGCGTGTGTGTGCATGCGTGTGTGTGCATGCTCGCGTGTGTGTGTGTATGTGTGTGTATGTGAGTGTATATGTGTGTGCGTGCGCGCGTGCGCACGTGTGCGTTTACATGGCGGCCAGTAGTGAGTTTCTACGCATGGAATTCACAAGACTTACTCCCTACTTGTCGGACATGTTAACGAAAGTCTTTCCATAATGTCTTGCTCGGGACTTAGACAAACTCGAGGACAGTATTCAAACAAGCACTATTCTAATCAACATTAATCTTTTGCATGTTTAATATTCGAGTTATGTTGTTCTTTTTTCTGACGTTTTATTCGTATTAACAAAAAACACATGGATCGATTCAGCGCTCTTTTAACTAAACATTTTGTGTGGATGTTTTCTTACCCGAAGCTTCAACACATTCTAGTCGGTTTTGATATTGATGTTTTTGTCTTCACTGTTGGAACGATAGACTTAAATTGCATAAGCCCCCATTCCTAGGGCTCACAGTACTGCGTCTAGAGTTTCTAGATATGAGTTCGCTCGATGTTTTCGCCGTCTGTGCTTATCATACGAAAACACTCTGGTGTCACCTTGTAGACTAAAGCAGATGGGAAAACATCCTCCACGGTGCCGCATTGCTTGATCTCTCCATATCTGCGTGCAGATGGTTTAGTTAGACGTTAACGCTGCATGTGCTCTTGAGGGAGAAGACGTAGCAGAGGTTTATTTCCAGCAGCCACAAGGGAAAGAATGTAATATTAAAAATGTCTACTGAAGATACGCAAAACTCTCTCTCTCTCTCTCTCTCTCTCTCTCTCTCTCTCTCTCTCTCACACACACACACACACACACACTCTCTCTCTCTCTCTCTCTCTCTCTCTCTCTCTCTCAATCTGGACATAAAGTCTTCCAGTACAATGGGTTAGGGTGAACTGGGAAGATATCCGCTCCACATCAATGCACTGATCAAAGCAGTGAAATACTGGCTAATGCCTCAACCATCTTGCTCCTTCCTATCTGTCTACCTCTCTCAAACTATGTAAACCTGTCCGATAACTCCGCTCTTCTCTAAACACTCTCAGACTCGACATCCCTCCACAAAGACTCACAACCGTAGGCGGGCGCTCCTTCACATTTCAAGCGCCCACCCAATGGAACACACTACCTCTCAGCCTTCGTCAGAAACCAACCTTAGCTTCTTTTAAATGAAGCCTAAAAACCTTTCTTTTTCCCAAGACGGAGAAGTACCATCCATCACACTGATGCAATGTAAACCTGGTGCCAGAGCAGATGTAATAGCCATGTACGTTAGTATATATATATTGTAATTATTATCTTATGTTATGTGTGATTGTTGTGTGCATGTTTGCACCTGCCATAATGTTTTGTATTAGGGTGTGCATTCTTTTCTTTATGAGTGTGAATGTGTGTGTGTGCGCCTTGAGTCGCCTAAGTGGTGAGATATGTGCGCATTATTATTATTATTATTAGTATTATTATTATTATTATTATTATTATTATTATTATTATTATTATTATTATTATTATTATTATTATTATTATTATTATTATTATTATTATTATTATTATTATTATTATTATTATAACTATTATTATTAAGGATGAGAAGAATGCATGAAAACTGACTTCCAAAGCAAGCCTGCCTCATGCTACAAAATCGTCGTCCCAGAAGAATATGATTGGAGGAGATTGGAGGGAAAATGTCTTTCAGAGCTAGGATTTGGATATGTATGGGAAAACTCGGGTACAAATAATGTAAACAGTTTCTTTCGAGTCATTAAACAGAAATTGCGTGACTGTTTCGAACAGGAGTGGGCAGCCAAGATTGAAGGTAGTGACATATTTGCTATGTACAGATCAGTTGAAAACGTTGTTGAGTGAGAAAACTATCTCAATTTTATCAATATAAAGTAATTTAGAGACTCCTTTTTACGTTTCTGGTCGAGAAATAATGAGATAAAATGCAATGCGAGATCCAGAGCAAATGTCTCCGATGAAAGATGTCCATTTTGTAATGATGTTGAAAATG
>JAWQFJ010030995.1:5000-20000 GCA_034096865.1 Theodoxus fluviatilis
TCTTTGTGTTTTGATAGAATGTCATTTATTAAATTCGGATTTGCAACCAACATTTTTGTTTTTCTTTTTATTCCAGCCTTGGCATTTTACATATCATTCCTTCATATATCTCAGTTTTTCGATACATTCCTGTGGCATTAGTGGTATCTCTACTGCACATGGTAAAGCGTTCCCATAATAGTTTTCATGGTTTCATGTGTCTGACCTAAACAGTTTTTAGTTCTAGTCATAGCAATCATCAATCCTTCCTCCCTATTAGCTTATCGAGTATTTTGCATGTTACCCTGAACAAGTGGTTTTTGTGGTTATGGTTGGTTGGTTGGTTGGTTGGTTGGATGGTATGGTTGGTTGGTTTTGGGTTTTTTAAACAACCAATGTCATTGACACATGAATAACGCAATTATAACTGAGCTCTTCTTTATACAATATAGATTTTTTTAAAGCAAAATGAAATCCTTGAACATAAGCTTTGCTACTTCCGTCAATAAACAATGATATGAGTTATTCTGAGCGTAGCTGTATACGCTTCCTTGCTTGCCAGCAGCCCGAAAGACTATTTGGAGACAGCGTTGTCGATAAGCTGTCTTGTGTATGAACCCCACCAGCACGCTTGCTGACGTACTTGGTGAAGAGTTAGCGTATTTTCCAGCACTACATGATTCTCACTGAAACCAAGCCCTGTGCTCGGATGATCAGGACAGCGAGTGGGGCATCTCTTCCTTGCGATTTACAGTTACACGACCTCCTTTCTAACCATGAGCTATGCTCTGTTCATCTTGGAGTCGCTCCTAACCCGTGTTTTCCAATCACCGAAAGTTCTATTATCCCCTGGTCTTCCGTTAACACTGACGTCAACAATGTTATCTTTTTCGTTGACCGCCATTGAATGCTCAGACCAGACTTTGTGTGCTTCATATTTGAAAACTGTGCAAACACCCATTTTGAATCACCAACCTTTTGAGCGATCTGTCATCCATCAACACCTTGCCTTTTGTTTACCATGTTATCGACATCCTCTTTGTTATTGTTGTTGTTGTTGTTTATCAACGGATATCCAATAAAGAGGGCTTGTCCTTTGTGCTGATAACCGAGACGTTGACGCCTTCAATCCAACGTTGCCTGTCGCTGCAAGTCAGTCCGCTAACGACGTCATACTCTGTTTTCTGCAGACGCGGACATCGAGCCCCTGACCAACCGCTCCAGTGGTTCCATGTGCTACCGGCCCTGCCACACAGCCATTGACGTGCAAGACTACCGTGCCCAAGATTGTCCAGATCTGTTGGCGCCGCGCCCAGAGATCGCCAACAGCACCACCCCCTCCAGGGCCTCACAGGGACCCCTTTCTCGGCCCGGATCCGGCCCTCACCTACGACTGTTGACGGCGTGCTTGCTGGCAGTGTGGTTGGCCACCCGGACCTCTTTACAATACACTTCCATAGGCTTGACATAGGGGCGAACCGTGCACAGATTTAGATGCACGCTTCTCGAATGCTATCCATGTGATACACACACATCTACACACGTCTAACACGCACGCCTGTACATAGTGTGGATATTGCATGTGTCTCACGACTACCGCGCCTGCTGGCGCCCTTGCTGCTGCTGCCCCTGCTGCAGAGAAAGGAAGGTGTAGGCGGCGGTGTGCCGCCCGTCCTGCAGCCCAGTTCCCAAAGGATGTCTCCCGCGCAGGAAGCGTAGTCAGGCTCCCAGGATCAGGCCCACTGTCATCCCCTGAGAAGGATGTTTCTAAACACTTGGAAAAGCAGAGAGAGTCCCGCGGCAGGCCGAGACGAAGACGGAATCCTAGTCAGCTAAGTTGGGTTCAGGATGACAACATCTGGATCGTCTGGTTTCTGTTTACTGTGCAGCGTGCTGATGAAGAAAATGAAGGGAATGTAGGAAACTGTGTGCGATGTGAACTTGATATGGAGCAAGAAGATGGATATTCTAGGTACAAAGCAAGGAAGGAAATCCATTCGGAACAGAGCAAGTAGATGAATCCACTGGGTATGAAGCTTGAGGTGAATTCACTTGGCATCAGGCAAGAAGTGGAATCCAATGCGTATGAAGCAAGAGGATTAATCCACTTGGTATAATGCGTGAATGTACAAAGAAAAGAGGTGAATCCATTCGGTTTTAAGCAAGAAAATAAATCATCCACTCTAAAAGCAAGACAGTGAATCCCCTCGATAGAAAGCTTGAAGGTGAATCCACTTCGCACAAAGCTTAAAGGTGAATCCACTTGGTGAAAAATACGAATGTCAAATCATTCAGTATAAAGCAAGAAGATGAGTCCGTGTGAATTCAGTCACTCAATGCGATGTCCTACAATGCTTGAAAATGTCATGATTGTGGTGGTCACCTCCAGAAGTAATCCTGATGAAGGAGCAACAAGTAAAGCGCATGACGGCTAGATGGGTCAGCTCAAGGCCGGTGTTTTCAAGCATCCCACCTGCAGTCAAAAAGCATGCAGCTGATAGGATCAAGAGCAGATGCTGCATTGCACATGGGCTTTGCAGTGCTTGTAAGTCCATCTTGATGGCAGAGAAACATTGCCAGCCGTATGAAGCGGCATACGCATTGCATGGCTGACTCCACTCCACACCACAAAGAGTGAATACGCTAGAACTGGCGTGCTCTCCCATACCTTTGTCCCAGTCCTTTCTTACAGAGGGAAACAACGCTTTCCATGAAAATATGCAGAATCTGACATCTCCGTTGTGAACTAAGATGGCTCAGTCCTTGTATCGTGCAGTGAATATTTGATTGATTTACAATGCTCTAGTGACTCAGACACTATGATACCACTATAGCCTCCCAATATCAGATTGGATCTTGTGCACTTGCGGTTGAAATTGTTCACAATCTGAATATTCGAACCGCTGGAGTCTGTATCTTCCGTCATGCTGTTACACTCTCCTAGATATCCTAACATTTGTTTCTAATAACCTCTGGGCTATTCCTATCGTGTCGTTGGAGAGATTTTCACATCGTGGTCATGATATGCATCCTCCTGAAACTGCATTTGAGCACTAGACATGATGTTTGTGTGACGCACGCGGAAGAAGTTCGTGCATCGGAAAAGTTATCCTGATTTTCCCCGGAAAAAACCACCTGCATCGGTGGATTTGTGAGCTGGGTTTCCGATTTCGATGTGTTGTTCAGTGACGGTACAAAAACAGCCGATGAGGAGCAGAAAGGGAGATAACCATGGAGTGATGGTGAGAGTTGCCTCCCTTGTGCAAGAAGCTCGGTACACCGACATAGAAGGTCAGCATGGATAGGAACTGAGTGGATATCGTTGTCGCATATCGTCCCGAGTTCAGAGGCATGTCTGTGTGTTATATGGTTTTGTTTACTGCTGTTCTTCCAATTCATCAGGATTTGGATGGTCTGGCTTGTTGAAACAGAATCAAGTTTTAAATTATATCGCTGTTTGTGACGTCATGTTAGAAGAGGTTTCTACTGAGACTGTGGTGAAACGTGTCATGTGTGTGGCTCTGTTGGTATACGGGCCAGCAACGTGTTAGTCACACTAAGTGTATGTGTTTATGTTTGAAAATTGACGTCCTTTGGAAAGTTACGGATTATTTAAGATAGAAATATGTGATGACCTGCTGTTAGAATTGTTCGACGTCGCTGTGAAAATAATAAACGGTGTTGAACTCGGATCACGCGGATCGACGAGGTTCTCGTTTTGCCAGCCCAGCTCAGGACTTGGTGTTTGAGGAATGTCTCGAGGCAAGTGGCATGTACCAACATTGTTTCTGTTCTCCTCCAGCACACAGCAGGCAGTGAAGCTCCCAAAACTGCACAAGACATTGTCATTACCTCAGTAGTTATGGCCTACCCTCAAGCTCTAGCGGACTGTACCACGATGATAGACCAAGGGTATGACACTTGTCCTTGCTCAAGCTATCATCTCATGTAACTTATTCTAGTGATGTGTTACACCATCCCCCTTAGCTTGTACATGCAACTTGAACTCCATGCCTACACTTTTTTGGTTTCCTAGATAATCCTTGTAAAACTTTTTACAAGATGTGGTGAGTAGAGGGTGGTAATGCGTATGACATGAGGCAGAATTCATTGTTTTCACTGTGGCATTCATTCTGTGAGGTTCAACTTTATTTAACATTGAATGCACATCAGTCATCACATTATTAGCTGATACTCCTCAATCGGAAACAAATGCAGTCAACAAGCCCACTAGGCACTTGGAAGTAAGTGACTATTGTTTGACTGATTCAGAGAGGCTGTTTCTGGAAATGACCAATTCTGCTTGCTATATAAGAACACAGGCCTTTTCTGATAATGGCATCAGTAATTTCTTTTCATATGTAAATTATTTGAAAATGATCACTTTATAAATGGAACAGTTTTCTCGTATCTCATTTTCTGTCCGTTTGTGTGACAGTAGATGCCCATTGCAAAGGATGGTGAAGAAAATCAAAGATGATGATATTTTGTTGGCGTTTTATTTTCTTGCTGGTAAACATAATCAGAGTTAATGTTTTGTATCTTGCAAATGGGATAGAATAATACAGTGGTTACGCGTTTAACGGAAGTAAGGATTTGTTGCAATGCATGGAATACTGTTTGTTATTGTTTACGTTACTGGTTGTGTCTAGACGTACGTGAAATCAATAATGTAATGTAAGAATGCAGAAAATGGAACTCTCTTTCTTTCTCTCTCTCTCTCTTGCTCTCGCTCTCTCTCTCTCTCTCTCTCTCTCTCTCTCTCTCTCTCTCTCTCTCTCTCTCTCTCTCTCTCTCTCTCTCTCTCTCTCTCTCTTTGCGTCATTCCATGCGTCATTCCCTCTCTCTCTCTCTCTCTCTCTCTCTCTTTTACTGTTTCTCTCTCTTTGTCTCTCTCTCTCTCTTTCTCTCTCTCCCTTTCTCTCTCTCTTTCTTTCCCTGTCTCCCTCTCTCTCTCTTTCCCTCTCTCTTTCTCTCCCCTCCCACTCTCTCTTTCTCTCTCTCTCTCTCTCTCTCTCTCTCTCTCTCTCTCTCTCTCTCTCTCTCTCTCTCCCCCTCTCCCTCTCTCTTTCTCTCTCTCTCCCTCTCTCTCTCTCTCTCTCGTGTTAGTGATATCATACTAAATATAATGTGGTTCTCTTTGAATTCCTGTTGAACTGAGTAATACACACGGCTGCTGCCGCTGGACACCGCCTTCTTCGGCTGGAACCCGTGGTCAGGGAGCTTTCGGGGCCTGCTTCAGTAGCCCAACCATAGGCTGCCCCAAGCTGGTGTATCGCCACCGGGGAGTGTCCACTTAAGTCACACACACACACACTCTCTCTCTCTCTCTCTCTCTCTCTCTCTCTCTCTCTCTCTCTCTCTCTCTCTCTCTCTCTCTCACACACACACACACACACACACACACACACACACACACACACACACAATACGCACATAGGCATATCTGAGCAACAGTCCCCACAGTAGTTTCCAAGACTTATCTTTTGCTTCTAAGGTTCCCCGTGTGTGTGTGTGTGTGTGTGTGTGTGTGTGTGTGTGTGTGTGTGTGTGTGTGTGTGTGTGTGTGTGTGTGTGTGTGTGTAAAGGAATTTGTGAAGGATGTTGAATGTAGCCCAAGCGCCATTGCAGTGCCTAGATATGGTCTGTTGTTTGTTTCGTTCCTGCTGTCCTTGACATTGCACAGCTGCATGCTACCTTGTTGGGGTTGCCTAAGCAGAGGATGGGCTGTGATCTGCACAGGAATCTGTGCGATTCTGTCTTGCTGTTTGCCTGGGCTGCTGCTAGCATCCTTTCTCTATCTCTGTGTGAAAAGTGCTTCTAAAGTACAGTTTCACCTTGATCGAGGGACCAACCGACAGAGGAGATTTCACAGCAGTGAAATATTCTACGGCTGAACATGCAAGGTTTATCCTGTCAGAAGAATGTTTCATTAATGCTGTATATGCCATGCGAGACACTGCTTCTTGTCCAGACGATTTTTAACGCATGCTGTGCACACACATGTAGGTTGAAAATCTTCCAAGGCCACGTAACGCTCGCGTGAAAAGGAGGCTCAAGTGCTAACATTGATTTCGAATAATCAGCCAAAACAGGTAAAACTCGATGTCAAGTATTTTAAATTAATTCTTATGTCTGAAAATGAGGTGTACGTGTCTGTATTTTATTGGAGAATTTTTTAATACAAAATCTCTAATGTAAATTTGAAACAATTCACTGATGTACAGCTGCAATAATGTCGGCAGGAAAAGAAGTTATTCAAAGGAGTTTAGAGAGATCATAGATGCTTTAAACTTATTTTAAAAGGTACTGTATTAGATAACGTAAGTCTTTTTCTTGGTGATTGGATGTTTTATTTGATATGATTATGCAAAGGAGTGGAAAATTATCGTGTTGGAATTTAGCCTCATTTTCGCTTGAACCCTCACTTGAAAACACACATTCAAATCGCCAAAGTAAGATAAGACTATCAGCGCACGACGGTAGGTCTGACTAGTATGGCATTCACTGGTTGTTACACGTCAACTCAAAATATCGCATGCAGCTTAAATTTCTGCAACTGTTAAGGCATAATGCCGTGTGCAGATTTTCATCAGAATACTTTTCTTGGATTCTATGCAACCCTCTCAAATCAGTTTTGGATTAACATTCTTCTTCTTTTCTAAACTTGTCACAATAATTGTTAATTAAGGAAGAATTACTGAAAGCAGGGTTGTTCAAATAACGGGCAGCTTCCCAGGAAGTGGTGATGTTACACGTAATAACTGTGTACATATTATATTCAGGGAAATTGTTGCTCTGCTGGCCGCATTTTAGGTGATATTAAACGTAAATGTTTAGTTTTAAGCTAAGTCACCTGAAAATGTCCAAAATGTTACAAATAAGTATACCCCTGATCAAGATGGGTACTCCTTGGAAAAGCAGAGACGTTTTATAAGCTGACAGCTGCTACGAACAATAGAAATAGTTGTCGTTGTGTTCAGTTGTCAGAAAGGCAAGTAGAGGCACAAGTGCTGATTTATCCAAGTCTGTTGCGATCATAAGACTGGATTTACAGCCATTCATATGTCTTCCTTGGTAATCTGATTCCACCTTGAACAGCTGGCAGCTGTGCATTTGTTCCGTTTGAACGTACGCTTTTAAAATATCTTCACTTGTTTAAAATACCGCACGTTGTTATCTGTGTGAGTACTGCCTGAGGAGAGTAAGTAATTTTAGTGCGATGTGATATCGGCCATGGAAAGACATTGATACGTGGACACAATCGCCTTAGGTTGTTAGACCTGCATTCAGACTCGGTTGTGTTATCTGTTGCAAATAAGCTTTCTTAATATGAAAATTTTAAGGTTATGTTCCGTTGTTATGCATGATCATCATCGTTGAGGAGATCACAGTGATATGCAAATGCCCACTAAAGAATTAACTCACTGCCAACACATATGTAAGTTCATCTTGTATGGAAAGTGAAACTTTTGTTTACTTGCATTGAAATTGTTGTGCTTCAGTAACATCTGAAAAGGGTTAGGTAAGCTGACTTATTGTGTCAATGAAAGCAATAGTCTTACCAGTGCTGAAGCAACGATCCTAAGACTATGAAAATGATGCTTTGCAAAAACATGTGAAGTGAACCGGGACTTTCTAAAAAATTATCTTGTTATCACAATACAGGCATTCTTACAGTCCTGTATCGTCATGCTTGAGTGCAGCACCTGAACTAAACTATTACATAAATGCACAGGTTTCGACTCTTGCGTTTTAAGAAATCTGGTCATCACGTTTACTCTTATTCTTCAATGATCAATTCAAATCCACTTAACCACATTACGTCCAGAGATCCTCCCCCTCTCCATCTCTCTCTCGCTCTCTCTCTCTCTCTCTCTCTCTCTCTCTCTCTCTCTCTCTCACTCACTCACTCACTCACTCACTCACTCACTCACTCACTCACTCACTCACTCACTCACTCACTCACTCACTCACTCACTCACTCACTCACTCACTCACTCACTCACTCACTCACACACACACACGCACACACACACACACACACATGCACACACAAGCCCACGTGGGAGAGCGTAAATGATATGTGCGTTAGCGCTTTTGATCCGCCTGTATCCATACAAAAGTATTAATTGGCAGGGTTGACAGAAGATACTTTTGTCTAGCTCGACACTTCATTTGGAATCTGTTATATATAGTAATATCATAACTGGCAATTTAAAGACCATTGGTAAACCTCGGTCCTGATTTGACTGAAGTCGAAACATTCCTGTGCTTTCTGCAGCAAGGTCATTAATTTTCTTTTCCGTTCTTTCTCGTCAATGGTTCCATGATCACAGTCTTATAGTGTCTTTTGTTTACTGTTTCAAGCTGCACTGCAGCAGACTGAACTTACGTGAGATGAGTTATCTGAGTGTGAACAAATGGGGACAAGGATAAGGCACTCCTCTGAAACACCATCACATGAAGAATGTCTTGCTCTACATGTATGTAACCATCTGGTCGTTTTGAGTGTTCCACTTTGAGATTTCATCAATGAACGTCACTGTAAACGCGCGAACACTGTGCATTTCAGTCATAGTATTATGTTGTGCTGCCTCGAATTAGATGGAGCAGGTTCCCCAAGGGAGAAACATGAGCAAGGAAATGTTTGGAGGGTATGCATCTTTCCGTACGTTTGATGAGAAAAATCATTGGTTCGTTTCCTTGGACATTCTCCTTAGAGCTGATCTCATCTGGACAAAGCAGTGTACATAAGAAACTCGACTTAATGCTGCCATTGTGGCGCTGGTCGCCACACTCATGATGGTTCTATATATATCCTTTGCCAAATCGTCTTACGAGAGGTATTTGTATTTGTTCTATAACCAAACTATGATGACTATTGCTTTTTCAGTTGTGTGCATTGCATTAGCGATGATGATGGTCAAAGGAAGTCATACGTTGGGGTAGACCTGTTCGTGATAAGAATAATGCTTCGTATAAGGTCTGAAGCTGCCGACGCACCATATGAAAGGGTCACACGAAGAGCGGTCTTTGTTTGAAAACGTCTAGATTGACCAAACTATAAGTCGTTCCCCCAGCGTTTGACTTGTACATTAGTTATGTTCCTATCCTTTATGCGCAAGGCTAATGCTCTTTTCTTTCCAACCCTTTGTTTATAGAAAGCTTTTCCGTATATTGGCATTTGGACTGTTTTTACATGCGCGATTGACGGTTGTTTTCAATTGTTTGCAATAGTTGCAATGCTTATCATGTCCAGGGAATGTTGAATCATAAATTTAGGGCATCGTTCAAAGTGCAGATGAGCGCGAGTTTTTTATTTTGTTTTTAAATACCTGAGCGATTTCTGATAATACATTATTAATTGGAAACGTTTTAAATCAAAAATAAGAAGAAAAAAAACATGTATTTCATGTTCTCAAAAGTCTGTTCTAAACTTTGTCATTTGAAGGCTTCTTATAAATTTGGCTCCCAATGACATCGGAATGATAAGGCTTAAGTTACCAGTGCACTGTTCAGTCTCTCGCCGAAACATTCTTGCTCACTAGCAATATGACGATAGACGGTAGTTGTGATACTATCACATGGGTAAGATTACCAGGTCTTATTAAATGATTCAACCGAACTCAATAATAGCAACTCTACCATCCTATCTGAATGCAACTTCATTTGTGGACTGAACCCATTAATGAAAAAGTAAAAGTCCAGTATCGACTGGTGGCTCTTCACACTCAGATTGCATTGCGGAAAACGCGTAAGTCGAGGGTGACAGAAGTGGTGCTAAGGATGGTGTTTCCAGATAACAACAGACATGCTGCACGACCACGTGTGCTTTCTGTTATAGAGAGTAGTGTAGGTCTTCGACGCTAGTGCATGCCTCATCTCGACAACACAGACGGTGACTATGAGGTATTGCCTGTGACAAAATTGCTTCAATAGTGCTATGGTGAAGCAACGCATCCGTGGGGATTGTAGAACTTGATGAAAGACGTGAGCAATTCATTTTTGTCTATTCTCTCATTACAAGACGAACTCCTTCCAACCAATCATGTCTTCGTGATGGAGTATCTTGCTTTGTTTGGACGTGAACATTTATTAAAAGTGAGCCAATAGTCTATGCGAATTGGTATCGCGAAAGGCAATTGTAAGATATAAAGGATATCACCACCTGTATAATAAGTGAGTTGGATAGGACATCAATTTGATTTACATCAGCTTTAATGATGAAATTTGGGTACAGGACTGTCCCAGAGTGAATTAACTGGCCGGCTGGTCTACATATGCCTCGATTTTGAATGGAGAAAAGTTTTCGTTGATGTATAATTATCGCAGTTTATGCATGTGACTGAGAATGAAATTTTTTTAATCCCTCATTTCTTGATCGACGACTTTTTGAGTTCTCGGAGCCAACAAACTGGTTCGCGGTTCACGGTACCAATCAACACTGGCTGTTTCATCACATACAACTGTGGCCTCTACAAATGATGAATGCACCCCTTTCGAGCAAAATCTTTGGAGATCACAATAGACATGTAACATGTACATGCTTGTGCACTCAACCGCAGACGTTAGGCGATCATTTTTGTGTACTTACCGCCGGTTCGCTGAGAAGGCGCGACCCACTTAACTTGAACGCCTTATCACATAGCGGGTACGTTGTACTGGATGTTTGTAACGTACATTACTTCAATTTTTACCATGTAGCCTAGAATATCATTTGTCGTTAACTTATAGCGCCGTTTTCCAGTGAGAGAGACGGCTGAGGAGAAGATGTGTTTGGTAAAAATTTTCCTATAGTCAGAATCCATAGAGTTGTGTTTAATAACTTCAAATGCAGTTGATGTTATTCTAACTGTACCTAGCAGAGGATATACGTCTTTGCCTGTTACCTCTGTGGGGAGTGTCTGAGCAGCGCCACGTGTCACCTGAATTGTTGCAAAGACTTTTTTCATTCTTTGAATACATTTTGCAGAATGTGGGAATGCTCAGCTGCTACTGGTTTCGATCTGGGAACGCGATTATTTAAGCGTAACTCTATTTCTTCATTAATTCCATTTATAACATGGGGGTAAGTGCATAATCTCAAACTGTGATGCCTACATGGTAGCAACACTCATCTGCAACGCTCTCATCTGCTTCCCGAGCTGTAGACGCAAAATTGTGATGGTTATTTTGCTGTATAGATGTAAGAATCTTTATTTCAATTGTGATGGCAAAATTGATTCAGGAGATATAATGGTGCGTCTGACGTGAAATTCGAGTCACTGGATACGAAAACGATAAGCAAGGTAATAGTATATCACCATCTTCATTCCTCAGGCTTCAGGTACATCCAGGGCGGCAAGACTTTTGATGCAGTTGTAGCAGTGCTCATCGTTTCGTCTTATGCAACATTCATGGCAATACATAGGAAGACAGCGTGCACTGCAATACTGGGTTAGAGTCGAAATTCTTTGTGATGAGAACATTAAGAACATCGCCTCCTGCAAGCGAAAATGCCGAGGTTGACTCTGTACATGCTTTCAGTCCATGTGGACTTCAGTTTGTGTTCCAGCATGGTTTAGATGCATCCTTTTGTGTTGGTGTGAATCCACTACAGCAGAGATATACCAGGAGACCAGCAACATCTCGCCTGACATGTATCCAAGTATTACGTTTTATGTGTCAAGAGCAATAATAAGAGGTCATTTTTGTTGTTGATTTGTGTGATGTAATGTCAACAAAATTCAGCCAAAGAGGTCTGGACAGTGAAGATCGAGTTGGTCATGAGGAGTAACCTTTTCTCGAACTAACGTTGTTTCTGTACATCTCAATCCTGACCACACACAGATGATGCCGAATCCTCTGTCATCAAGTGCAGGATGCTATTCGAGTCTGAATGTGGAGTGATAGTATACCTTGTACACTGATTTGATTAAAGCTGTATTACAAACATCATCGACTGTTTGTCTTTGTCTTTTATCCTTTGCATTTTGGTACACCTCGTATTGTTATTGTAACTGTTGTTGTTGCAGGGGCTGTTGCTGTTTTTGTTGTTGTTGTTGCTGCTGTTGTTGCTACTGCTGCTGCTGCTGCTGCTCCTGCTGCTACTACTACTACTACTAGTACTACTAGTACTGCTGCTGCTACTACTGCTGCTGCTGCTGCTGCTGCTGTTGCAACTGTTCTTTGCCACCTTGTTCTTTGTTTTGTTTTCACTTGTGAAAATGTGATAACAAGAACCTTTACAGGTCCATGGATACTCTTGGGAATGAAGACAGCAAACAAAAAGGTGCAGAAGTCAGAAGAAAATACTACTTCAACCATCGCTAGGTAAAAATAAGCATGGAAATAAGCAACCAAAGCACAACAGCCAACACATTAGAAACATTTTAGCAAACTGGGTTTGTAAATTTGTTTCAACAAATGCTGCTGTAAAATACTAAATTCCCACTATGATACATACACAAGCGGCACTTGGACTAAAAGAGAACATCAACAGAATTTTTACGTGATATATGTATTACTTTTCCGAAGTGTTATATCATAATAATGAAATATTTCTGTTGCTGTTTACTCTGAATACCTTGAGTAAGATTTTACATGATCCTGATTTTTTTCTAACTTTGAAGGTTATGTAAGTCTACTTACTCCAAAAATCACTAGAGATGGTTAGTGTAAGATCAAGTGAATTCGTCATGTTCCTATTTATTAGCCTTTTACTTGATCTAATCGTCTATAACAATGCCGTGGATTTGTCTTACCTCCAACTCGTACGGTCATGCAGGGCTCAGTACGTTCCGGTGCAGATCGCTATACTAGCATGTCGCCTCGCCAGCAAGTTCCCACATCACATCATACTTTACCACGCCTTACCACACCAAACCACACCATACCACACCACACGAACATACTACACCATACCACATAATACCGTACATACCAAACCATACTACAATATACCACACCATATCTCACCATTCCACATCTTACATACTACACCATATCACACCACATGAAATCATAGCACACCATACTACATCATACACATTATACCACCCTTACTACATCATACCACACTATATCACACCATATCGCACCATACCACACCATACAACACCATACTACACCGTACTATAACATACCACACCATATCGCATCATAACACACCATACTACACTAACTACACATTACATATCACACCATATTTCACCATGCCACACCATACCACACAAAATCTCACCTTACTACACGATACCACACCATACTATACCATACCACGTCATGCCACACCATACCACTCTGCAGAAAACACACCATATTGCACCGTACCTCACCATAGCACACTATAATACGCTCTATCACACTATATCAAACCATATAATAGCATACCACACTATACTTCACCATACCACATCAAACAACACCATACTACACCAAACTACACCATACCACACTATACTGCACCATTTCGCATCATACCACACCAAATATCACCTTACTATACCATTACACGCCATTCCACACCATACCACCGCATACTACACCTAACTACACCATACCACACAATACCACACCATTCCACACCGTACTATTCCACGCCATTCCACACCATACCACACCACTGCACATCACATCACACCACAGGACATAACATTCCATCTTTGGGAGGTTGTGGGTTTGGTCTCTTGTGTATGGATATCGCGACTTATTGTCTATTCTTTGCATGGCTTCCTCACTGTGTTAGAAGCTTGCATCGCGCTACAAAACACCTCACTTCATTACGCCCTACCACATTGCGCTACATTACACCACACCCTATCACACTGCACCACATCACACGGCATTGCAAAACAACCTGCTAAATCATCACTGTACACTACATCACAGCACATTACACCACATGATGCCCCAGTGCATTATACTTCACTACAGCACATTTTCACCATATCACACCATACTCCAGCACATCATTTAACGCCATAGCACACTTCAGCGAAATATGCCACACAACAGCACACAACACATCGAATCACACCACATGACACAAATAACATCACATCAGCTACAGCACATCACACTACACCACACTTCAGCACATCAAACCACATCACACTTGTTGGCATCCGTCAGTCTCGTGAGACTATGGGGGTGTGCGCCAGGTTTGGTCAGTCCGGGGTTGAGAGGCAGCGTACTCTGTGGCTGTAGAGCCCGATCCTTGAGCCGCATGCTCTGTTGCACTTGTCGCAAGTGAAGTCTTGGCGTGGCTCTGTGGATGCCGACGCTATCCTCTGTTGTCTGCGTTCTATCCTCTCCTCCCACTGCTCCCGTCTCCTCCTCTCGCTGGCCTGGATGCCAGTCTTGACGGCGTGTCTCCAGCTGTTGCGGTCAGCGGCCACCGTTTCCCAGTCTGCTGGGTTGATGCCTCCCGCCGTCATATCACGTTTACAAACGTCCTTGTAGCGGAGGAGAGGTCTTCCTGCAGGTCTGGATCCCGTGGCGAGCTCGCAGTACAGCACATCTTTGGGTATTCGGCCGTCATCCATCCTGCTGACGTGACCCAGCCATCTAAGTCGTCTCTGGCTGAGCATGGCGAACATGCTGGGAATACCTGCTTGCGCCAGTACGTCCTTGTTGGGGATGCGGTCATGCCAGCTGATGCCCAGGATCCTTCTGAGGCAACGCATGTGAAAGGTGTTGAGCCGGCGTTCTTGGCGGGAATACAGGGTCCACGCTTCGCTTCCGTAAAGGAGCGTGCTGAGAAACACAGGCCTGGTAGATTTTCATCTTGGTGTTTGTCGTCAGCATGGAGTTGTCCCAGACACGCTTTCCGAGGCGGGCCAGTGATGTTGCGGCTTTGCCAATGCGCTTGCTTAGTTCGGCGTCCAGAGACAAGTTGCTTGAGATGGTGGAGCCCAGGTATGTAAACTCCTCCACCACCATAAGGGTGTGATCGCCGATGGAGATGCTGGGAGCGGTACTGACATCCTGACCCATGACTTCAGTCTTCTTGATGCTGATGGTCAGAGCGAATTCTTT
>JAWQFJ010030995.1:25000-31194 GCA_034096865.1 Theodoxus fluviatilis
ATAGTGCCGTTATAGTCGCGTCCTCCGACGAACTTCGCATTGGGTTTTTTTTTTATAACTTAGTATATAGAATCCTAGGACGTGGCACGACGGGCGGGACGGAGTGCGCGTATTACGAAGAGGAACATAGGTGAACGCCCGGGAATGGAGAGGACGAGTCGCGGTCCGCACAATCGCCCAGAGCGTTAAAAATCAATGGGTCCGCACACACATAACAGACTCACGCGGGCAAACACATGCTAGGCGGGCAGTCTGTTATAGGGAGCGTGGTTAAAGTTGAATGCCTGATTCCACCATTAAGACCTGCATTCGGATGATAAAGTAACTCGTCGTGTAAGCTCTGTAGGACGTCTCTTCACGAACTCGCAATTAATGCGTTTAAGATCAATGTTTCGATACACAGTCTATTACACCTCTGATAGAAATTCATGCCCGCCTCCCCCATTTCGCATGATTTAGCGTCATGACGCTTAATTATTTTTCTTCATTCATGCTTATCAAATGCAACGTGATGACCGTAGTTGAATCCCACGATGAAAACCAAATAAGATTTACGCCACGACGTGCTTTAATGTATCGAAAAGTAGAAAGCAGAGCAACGTAACAACCCAATGGACAACACATAACTAACTGTTGTCGGCTCATTGAAATATTTGTAGGGCGCTTTCTTAACTATGTTTCTATGGAGATTCCACTTCTGGTCGTGACCTCACTACCCCGGCTAAAAAGCAAATGTGCGATTCTATCATCTTATCCAGGAGGTGCGCATCTTAGCTTTATATACTAAGTTTCCATCTACTGGACTTCGTTCGTAGATGAGGCTGCGCACCCTGGGGAATGATTTAATGTTGAGATACCGAAGATTTACCGACACACTCACGCGAACCATAAGAAAAGCAATATTACGCTTTCTAATGACCCATACACTATTGGGACGAGCACTTTCGCATGAATCCTGGCTAAGTCATCGAATCCTTTTCTTTAGATGGAGAATAAGGGACAAACTAGGGTATCGTCCTTTTGGTATTGTATATGGAGAAGCGTTGCATTTTTTCGCCCCCGACACAGAAAGATGATTCGGGCGCGACCATTTCACCCCCCCCGGTGATCGCACACAAGATCACACGGATAAAAACCAACTTGTGCAGGTTCCCAGTGAAGATGTACCAGGCTTCGATTTATCTTGTCTTGTTAACTGGTGAGTCTTCAAGAATTACTCGCAGCGATACCATTGAAATTGAATGGGTACTATAGATCGGAGATACACATCCACAGCATGGACCCAATGGGTTTGGGGGGTTATTAGAGCAGCTGACAGCACCTTGCCGTAAATAGGACGCGACACGCCCCAACATAGAGATGGAACTGACGCCTGTAATCTTGTTCCACAACGCAACTCAATTTTAGTGCAGCCTTCATATAATCGAATGGCCATTCCAATTCACCGCTCTAATCCATCTCAGGGCCATAACTAGGTGTACCGAATGCAGTTTTCCTTTTTCAATCAATCCGAGGCAGAGACCCATTTACAGAAATATTACAAGATGGCCTCACAGTTATATCTATTATAAGCATACTTGTATTGGTCTTGCACCTTGGTCGCAGACCAATATGTTTCTGCTACCCTTTTTCATTGACTGTGGATATCCTACGCAAAAAGTGCACCAGTCACGGGACTATGCAAGAAGGAATAATCGATCAACCAATTTTGATCGGAAATAACGTGCACGTCTACCACATAGTGTGCCCCGAACCCGTCCCCCCAGCCTGCATGTATGGCAACCTTGCTAAGGAAAACACTGCCATACTTCGAAGGCTAGTCCTACCCCCACATTCGTTCAGCAGTCGATGACTAGTTTTCCTCGACCTCCCCCCCCCCCCAGTCCCCCCCCCCTGGTACAACTGAACCAACATGTCCAACCAGGGAAACCAAAACTGTTACGCTGTGATACGTCTCACTTTAGAGGGTCCTGGAAAACGATGATATCAGTAACTCTTTGAATTCGGACTCGACACTCCTCCCCCCCCCCCGTGGTGGGACAACGAGAAGGAACACAAACGTTCGTAGGCAGTTTTGGTTAGGTTGTAACGCAGACCATTCCTCCGTCCCTCCTCCGTGATAATAGTCCGACACCCACTCGCCGCCCCCAGTAAATCCTCGGTAGGAAATACCAACGCACGAAGTGCTTGCTGTGTTGCCTCTTGACTAAAACACGCCTAATTGACCCGCAGAGTTTTGCTCTCCCCACACGCTATAAAAACAATGCAGTCAGAGTCTGAGACTAGTGTTTTTGATGATCAAAGATCCCTAAGGCTCGCCGGAACAGTAATGTCTTTGTAGAACCCTACGGCAGTTACGTTGTGGTCCGCCAATACATTTTTTCGTGCACTCTCTAATCCCATTAGTACGTTTTCGACACAGCATCCTAACCAGAGGTTGTATCACTAACCGTTGCTACTTTAAATACAACCCAAGGACAGTGTGTCGATTCAATGGATGCGATAACAGCAAGCAGGGTATTTAAGACCTAGTAGGCCAATAGGCACTACGGAACATCAAGACTGGCGAACGCATGGGCCATTTCAAGGTTTTAAGCTCGCACCCTACTTGGCGGAGAAAAGGGTGGAAAAAAGGGGGAAGGAAGCAGTACATTATAGCTTGCAAACGTGGTGCTTGCCCATGTTCCAGCAGGCTGCTAATGAAGATTCACACACCTCGCGGTCAAAAGTTTAAGGGTTCGCGAGAGTAGGTAGTAACGACTGGAAGGGCAACGTTCGTACTGGCTGTAGCTGGATGCCGCGCGCGTTCTCTCACATGACAGAGTTCTTGATCGACTTCCAGAAGCTAGGATGCTGAAGTTAGAGTTATGACAAAGGTCATAAGGAGCCGATGAGTCTAACAAGAACCACCCAATGACCGGACCACCCTCCCTTCGTTCCCGAAGCGCTGCGAGTTATTTCTAAGGCCTCACGACCCATGCACCCCACCCAGCGCTCTCTAACCCCAACCCCGGGACAGCCGGCGGCGGGGCGCCCAGCTGGACACCAGGTAGGATTCCTGGCGGGCAAGAGGGGTGGACTAGTGTGGGGGCCGTTCTAGTGACTAGGGCTTAGAGGGGGTTGGATTTGCGGAGTTCAGGGGAAGGATGGAGAGATTTCGGCGCAAAGGGTGCACTGTGGAGGGTTCGCGTCGCGTAGAGCTGGAAGATCCGGGCTCAGTAGAGATAGGAGCCCAACAGGTGGACCGCGCCGCTTTCGGAGGCTAAGGGGCTACAGAGGGCGGGTTGTTGGAGTGGGGCGTTCGGCAGCTGTAACGGTTACGTGTTCACGTGTACGGGTTCGCTGTACTATACCTTTTAGGATACGCTAGGATAAGTGAATCGATCATTCGACACAATAGGGTGCTTCCACAAACTACCGGAAGCTTGACATTGAAACTGGTATTCTAAGCGTACGGGAGGCCGCCCGCAAAGGGAAGTGGCTAATGTTGGGGAATGGTGGGTACGGGGCGGGTGGGGGCGTGCCATGTGCGGCCTGGCGCCCATTCGGGAAACGTCCTGTGCCTGCGAATTCTACTCCCTTTGCAGTAGCATTTGTGTTAGAGTGAGGATGTTGGTCGGTTGATGGGGGGCGCGGTTTCGTCCCGCCCGTTACGTCTGAGCAGCGTAAGACCTGGGTATGTGATCGGCGGGGATAGTCAGGTAATCAGGTTAAAATTGGAGCATGGCGTGTAGCGTATATATAACACAATATATATATAGTACTATATACTATATATCTGATTAGTATATATATATGAGAAGATTTAATAGCTTTATGATGTAGTATGAAGAGAATTGGAGTATGAGAGTGAACTGATATAGTCACAACAGTCGAGGAATCCCGGTGACTGGGATAGATGCAGAGTAAAGAGTACCTCTCATCTTAATTAGTTTCGAAATCCCTTGTGCTGAGAATATCATTGGGGCTGACTGAGTAATGATGCTGAACCCTTTTCTTCGAGTAACCCTGCCGACTCAACGCGACTCGAGACGGCCCACCTTTTATGCCTGTTTTCTTCCCCCATGTGTTGTCCTGGCTATTTTTTCCCTTGTGTGTAAGTCATCCTCTGCCCCTTTCACCCGTCACCTCTTCTCCCTCGCCTTCGTGTGAGATGCCCCCCCGTTTCCCTCTTATCTCCCTGACTCAATAGACAATCATCTCCACAATATGATGCACTAGGCCTAGACCCAGGAAAGATTGATCAATTATCAACGCAACAGCAGATAGAATAGCAAATAAAAAGATCCTTGTCTCTAAATCGGTCCATGCACGTATGACAGTGTAAAGATGACCCACCCTGACACAAGAAAGCCACCATACAGGGACCCTGGCAACAGAAACCGAAGGACGCATCAACGAAAGGAAGATACACGACGACCAATTAGAATCTAGAAGACACCACGAAACCTCCTAAAGCTATAGCCACGAGAAACTCTAAGAAATATAAATATTAATAACCAATCAAATGTCAATCAATGCGTATGCAGGACAGCAGCCCAGTGCAGAACTAGAGCAATCATGTGATTCTGCATAGTGTCTGCTCCTCTCCCCCTGTCATGATCTACCGCTCCACTCTACGTTAAACGTCCAGCACTAGTGAGTATGTGTTCAGAGACCTTGTGTACGTCAGTAACGGTGTGTTGTGTGTGGGTGGTAATATGTCGAAAGTGTCTTTGTCTGTTTGCGCCTATATGAGGTTCTTTCACACAGTGTTTGGGTTCCCCTTGTCAAGAACTCGCCACTTACAGAGTACTTCTGCGAGTGCTCAATCGACCCTCCCTGCCCAATCCGACATCCCAACCCTGTTGGTCTAGTCTTGGCAGATAAGGTCTGGAAGTATGGTGATCCCTATGTGATAGTGTTGGTCTGAGATACACCGTGTCAACAGATAAATATCGTGTCTCCTCTGTGTCCTGTGTCTGCACGCTGGCAGAAATTAACGCCGTCAATGTTCTGTCTTGTTCAGTTGGTGTGTGTAGGACCAGTCCAGTCTCTGCTTGTCAACTACCCACGTTTGCAGCCAGCAGCATTGTGACTACCCCACCTGTGTTGTGTGTGTGTGTATGGTGACTGGGTCGTGTGTCCCTCTGCTACTCGTGTAGATTAATTGTATGTGTGTAGACGACATATGCTAGATCTCCTGCAAATAGGAGGTAGTGTGAGCTCTGTCCATGTACTGACGTAGGAGTTGGAATAATTGTTACACAGATCAACCGTCCTCTCGTCAAACCTTAACTACCTATATCCGACCATTAGGTAAAACGGGGTTCACGACCAGTAAATTAGGTCTTGTAGCCTTTATCTACATCACCCGTCACTAATCGGATACCATCGTCGCCCACATACGTTTATACTGCATTTAGATACCAAGGTATTGCATGACCCTTGAGTCTGTCATACTATTCTCTACTCTCTACTCTCACTTCTGCTCCCTAAACTCGTCACATCCCCCTACATCCCTTAAACATCGCTCCACGTCCTCCAACTCTATCCCAACTAAAACTCATCTCCAACTACCCTGAAACCCTATACATCCCACCCCCACTCTCGTACTCTCATCTCTTCTCTCACTCTTAACTCTCTCTTCTCTCCTCTCTCCTCTCCCTTCCTTTCCTTTCTCCTTACCTCACACCCCCATCCCGTACACCAAAACCGCTCCCTCAACCCCTACCACCGTACTGACCCTCCCTCCCCGGACCTCCCTACCCTCCTCCTCTCTCTACTTCGTTCTTTCTCTCTCTCTGTCTCTCCCTTGATTCTCTCATCTCTCTGCTACTCTCTCTTTCGTCCCTTGTATTTCTATCCTACCTCCCGACTTTCTTACCGTCCCCCTCCCTCCTCCCTCTCACTCTCCTAAATCTGTCCTTCCTCTACTTCTCTCTGTCCTCGTCTCTCTCTCTTCCTCACTCCTTACCCCGCCTTCCTCCCTCCACCCCCCCCCTCTGATCGCTACTCTCTCTCTCATCTCTGCTCTCTCTCTCCTCCTATATCCCTTATGTTTGTGTTGTGGACACTCGAGTGTGTGACTGGTGTTGGTTATATTAACTTAAGAGGGTAATATTACTTATTCTTGCACATATGGAATGTATATGTACGACACAGCGCAGTATTTAGTTATACTAGATAGATGTGCATATAGTCGGTGTAGACTC
>JAWQFJ010030996.1:0-7500 GCA_034096865.1 Theodoxus fluviatilis
CAAAGATTATAGCTTACAAAAATATAGCTCATGCCAAGCTTTTGCTATATAAAGTTACAAGACGCCCGGAAACGCAGCGCACCAAGCGGGAAGGAATATGGGGAAGTAATCACACCGCTTAGAGACATGTAATAGTGCTTGCCCTGACGACGCGTTCTGATGCGTTCCGATCATGTTTGTGAATACATTTACGGTGTAATGTGTAATAAAATGATTTGCTGCAATAATGGGGGTGTTTTGGCTTTGTTTTTTGTAGCAGGCGTTGTGAAATCGAAATATTTGGTTCATCGAAATTGATCGTTCTGCGCATGTCCATGAGCCTATAGTCCGTTTAAACATTGCTCTGTCAGTGGAGACGCTACTGACTTCGCACGCCCGGGGAGTTATGCCAAAGATCCGGCCGCGTTAAAGCAAGAAAAAATATTAGATTAAAAACGAATCGAAAATAGTCATATTAGACTGTTTTAACGTATAATTTCTGCACAAAACCCACAGAAGGTAAGTAAACAAACCTCACCGTATGTACATAGGTGGCTAGCAGACGAATAATCTTTGTCTCCACTGACAGAGCAATGTTTAAACGGACTATAGGCTCATGGACATGCGCAGAACGATCAATTTCGATGAACCAAATATTTCGATTTCACAACGCCTGCTACAAAAAACAAAGCCAAAACACCCCCATTATTGCAGCAAATCATTTTATTACACATTACACCGTAAATGTATTCACAAACATGATCGGAACGCATCAGAAACGCGTCGACAAGCAAGCACTTTTACATGTCTCTAAGCGGTGTGATTACTTCCCCATATTCCTTCCCGCTTCGGGGCGCAAGTGTCTCGATCCTCACAACAAATAGCTAATGAGCTATCTTTGTGTAACCTATAATCTTTGACTTAAGGCCCTCAGATGGAGGGAACCTATCGGTCCTTTACAACAGACGTTGTGACTTTCTCTGCTTTCTTGGCGTTCCTTCGCTGCACAGTTCAACTTCTGTGCGGAGCGGATCAATCCCAGCATTCCCGCATTACCTCTCACCTCAAAGCAGTTATGTCGAGGTCGCGTAGGTGCTCCAACTGTTCAACGCTACGGGGCTCTTACCTTCTTGATTAGATCGCGGCTGTACGAAAATTTTATTGGCTCATTCGCAACAGACGGATGGAAGTTTAAATATAAATAGAAGTGCTGGTTGCTCTCAAATTTACAGAAAACCTTTGTTAAATTCTTTGATCAGCGGTGCTGTTTGGAATAATCATGTATATCGAGGCAAGACCTCTCTCTTCAGATGAAACCATTTGTCATAGAGCTTTCGGGACCTGCACTTATATCTATCAATTTTAGAGTAATAATAATAATAATAACTTTAATAATGATAATAATAATAATAATAATTTTAATAATAATAATAATAATAATAATAATAATAATAATAATAATAATAATAATAATAATGTGTGGATTTATATAGCGCCTTACCATGAGTTAATACATGATCAAGGCGCATACATAAACAACTATTACAATATACAATAACAGTCAATCACATCAAAGGTAACTTAATAAACTTAATAACATAGGAGTCAGACATTCACTTCAGGCATTCGACAAACTGATGTACAGCGTCACCGGTTAACCATGAAACTGGGGAGAGGGGGAGGAGAGACAGGAGGGTGGTAGGGGGCTTAGGCAAGGGGAGGAAGAAACTTAGATAGGATTCGGGAACGATTTCAAGAAGAGGTGAGTTTTGAGAGCAGAGCGAAAGGTCGAGGGAGATGTAGAGTGACGAACAGAGGCGGGGAGGTCATTCCAGATAGAGGGAGCCTGACAAAAGAAAGAGCGTTCACCAAATTTTGTTTTAACTGGAGGGTCCTCTGGGAACCTGAGGATTCTTGTGTCTAGAGAGTGCAAAATTTCTATTCGCCTGTAGACTCGTGCGTGGAAATCACACAGGATTGCTGTATAGTAGGCTTAAATGCAGGCAGAATATCTGTCACCGTGTCGACTGTTCATCGTGTGCCTTTACAGATGGATTTGAAGGTGTGGAGAAGTGATGTGGAGAACACGAGGAAAATTGTCCTCTAAGTCTAAAGAATCCCTTTCTATTGATTGATGTCTTCAACATCGGGATCTACACTCGTGTTGGTAACGAGCTGACGACCCTTGACCTTCTTTGTTGACTGGTGATAAGACATTTCTCTTCAAGAATGAAATAATCGACCCTAATGATTTCATAGATTCGTCTCTATAATTAAGACGAATTAAACTGAACGTGAAATCATTTTGAGGTTGTATAGTCCCAAAGAGGCGATGAAAACACTGCACTTTAGATGATAATAATGCTTTTGAAGTGCGAAGAAAAAGCAACCAATGAAATCTACTTGATCATGGCGCAGTAGATCATTCCACAACTGCTGTGGGTGTTGTAGGTATGTCGGGAATCACCCGCTGCGCGCAACGGGTGAAACCGCTCGACAAAGAAGCACAGGCTTTGACCACACCAGTTACCGGATGATTGAGTGCTTCATTTTAAGTGACCGGTTCAAAAAATGACGGTGCAATCCTCTGGCAGCACAACCACATTCCATTTGCCTTTGTGTTCTCTGTCATTGATGCCTTGAGAAGGATTTTTGCGTGGCACACCGCTCGTTGGAACTTGATCTGGTTTTGACTGCATGAACATCACCGACCGTATCATCTGCTATTTTGACAACCCAAGTGATTGTGCGATTCGTTTCAGGTACCACGATACCTTTACCGGCAGACGGTATTCACAGCATCAACAAGTTTTTTGAGTGTTTGTTCTGTGATAAAATACAAAGAAGGGAAATTTTGTTCCCGAGCTTAGCTACTCACCCAGGGCTTGGTTACGCCGGTAAAATAAATAATCGTGCTATATTGTGCTTTGACAACGTAGCACAACTACTTCGTTGCGAAATCCACTTTTTATTGTAGATCCCGCAGTCGAAACTGGCAGCGATGATAAATCCTTTGAGCGTGTGTTTGCTCAGTCTGTGATGGGTTGATTGTATGGCCTTACTGTGATGGTCCCCCATTGTGAATCCAGCCAAGCGAATCAAGGGAATGAATAGAGAGGGCAGCAATTGTTATCTAGGCCCCATCTGGGAATCCAGCCTCTTAGAAGAAGGGAATGAATAGATACTCTGGCGTGTCAGTTCCAAGGGAATAGTTAATTAAGGAGGAGTCAGCAACAATTCTGGATTGAAGTCTGAGACTGCAGCTGCCACAGGATCTGGAGGGTGGAGTCAACAGGCCACCACCACGTGTCGTGTCACAACATGAGTGGTTCTTCCCCTCAGCATTGGAGTTCATCAAAAGCAAGGATGACCTGTCGTCCCTTCCCTTCCGACTGAACACAGCACTGAGCGCAAGGCTCGCCCCGAAGTCCCTGCTGAGACAGAGTATTCCCTTCAACTTGTCTCAGAGGTGCCTGACCATCAACGCTGCTGCCGTCACCCCTTGTTGCTGTGACCAGAGACGAGTTCTGCCCCTGTAACTCGAATCAGAGACGCCTGCCCACCAGTGCTGCTGCTGCCGCTATCCCTTCAGTGGTAACTGTGAACCTCTACCTTCTCCTCCAAATTCTGGACTTGAAAGTCAGTGAACTTGTGTTATATGAACATTGATTCATCGATGAACATTCAGTGAGCGATTTTAACAGACACATGAGATAAGTCATCCAAGTGAAACTGATGATAGACTGTAACCTTCATTAATTAAGGCTGGCCTATTACTAAATATTATTCTCGTGCATGCTTGATTTTTGCATGAAGATATCATAGTTTGCTCTTATTTGATTAAATCATTATTAATTGATTTCTCATTACCTCTTCTTCTGGTTCTGAGAGAAAGAGACAGCGCGAATGAAGGCAGTGACTGTTATGTGTGCAAGTCAGGCCTCATCCAACCATTGGTTATTTAACATACCCCTAGTCTCAGAGAACATTACAGATCACACTCCACTATAAATTCGTCTTCTAAATGAAAGAATGTTCGCAAGTAATTCTGGGCAACCAGTCCTTTATATAATTCTTTGATCGTACATTCTTAAACACGCAAACATTCACACACAAGTACGCACATGCATATCTTTACAAACAGTTTTACGCACCATCTACTATTTCGTCCACTGTTTGTTTCAATTATTTTAAAGCGTAAATGTTATGCGTTTTAGTCAACAAATGTTTGAAATAATTGAGAGTCGTTATTTGTCGTTCTTTAAGGCAGAAACTGGTAAAGCGAGACTTGTGCGGGAGCTTTTGCAGACAAAGTGAGTATTAAGAGTGAGTTTCAAGGCGTTTACACCATAGTTTCCATGCATGTGAATAACAGCATTGCTGCATTTCCTATATCTATTCCTCGCCATATTTTTGTCTGGTCTGGTCCGATCTTTGTTCTTGTCTGTTTCCTCTCTCTCTCTCTCTCTCTCTCTCTCTCTCTCTCTCTCTCTCTCTCTCTCTCTCTCTCTCTCTCTCACACACACACACACACACACTCTCTCTCTTTCTAGATACACCATCGCTGGAAACAGCAAACATAACTAATAATGGTAATTGCGAATAATAGTACCCCAGTAATCTACAACCACATTCCCCCTTGAACAAACTGTGGGAACAACTATGTAAACTGCAGGGAGGAACTTGATTCGGAATAGTGTTCTACTGAACCTCCAAGCAAAGTGGGTTTCCAGAGGCAGGCAGGCAGATTGACTGACAGACAGACAGACAGACAGACTGCATTGTAAATTTGTCGTTTTCTTGAATAAAAGTTTTGTATTTCCCTCCATTAAAAAAATCTAAATTAGAACTAAAATAATCAGCAGCTGTTCTCGAGGGAATGATACAATTTCATCTATATTTCCTTTTGATAAAAGTCATTTAACTGAACTTAAGTAGTGTGAAATGAAGCTATGAAGAAAGCGCGTGTTTTTTTCATTCAGGCCCTAGTTACGGACACAGTTGCTAGGGGCAACCGGTCCTTTCATGTAGAGTTATCGAGCACCTGTTTTCTGTCAGCATCCACGTGACAGACAGACAGACAGACAGACAGACAGACAGACAGACAGACAGACAGACAGACAGACAGACAGACACACAGACAGACAGACACACAGACAGACAGACACACTGACAGACAGACAGACAGACAGACACACACACACACACACACACAGACAGACAGACAGACAGACAGACAGACAGACAGACAGACAGACAGACAGACAGACAGACAGACAGACAGACAGACAGACAGACAGACAGACAGACAGACAGACAGACAGACAGACAGAACAGACAGACAGACAGACAGACAGACAGACAGACAGACAGACAGACAGACAGACAGACAGACAGACAGACAGACAGACAGACAGACAGACAGACAGACAGACAGACAGACAGACAGACACAGACAGACACAGACAGACAGACAGACAGACAGACAGACAGACAGACACAGACAGACAGACAGACAGACAGACAGACAGACAGACAGACAGACAGACAGACAGACAGACAGACAGACAGACAGACAGACAGACAGACAGACAGACAGACACAGACAGACAGACAGACAGACAGACAGACAGGCAGGCAGGCTGGCAGGCAGGCAGGCAGGCAGACAGACAGACAGACAGACAGACAGACAGACAGACAGACACAGACAGACACTCCCACCCGATACGCTTCCGCTCAAAACGCACATGCCGCACAGGTACCCACGCTCACACCGACACAGAACAGCAGTAAATTATCACGACTAAAGTTTCGTACTCTTATTTTTGCTTACATGTTAGCATATTCATCGTAAATTGCTCTTCACAAAGTGATGAGGCACTGATAGTTTTAGTTTTTTCATAATTACTGTAAAGAGATGTTTCCCACAAACAAGTAAAACCTCGACTGGCCTGCCCAAAATTCTCGTGTCTTAGAAGCAACTGATGCAAAACTTTCTCTTTCGGTAAATATGTATTTCAAAGATGTCCTGCAAGGCAGATTACTAGTGCTGTTCTTTCTTTCAACAACATTTCTAATATTTGTCAAATTTATAATTGTTATTTGATCATCAGTAATCGCAACTTGTTTGTACACATTCGCTCTTTTCTTTTCAAATGTGCACTTGAATAATGTTGATATTTTCTTCATTTTTATCAGATTTCAGTGACATGCTTTCGTTATTCGGGCCGATATCTCGATGTGTATAGCACTGTGAATAAAATCATTCACTCAGATTTCAATTTTCTTCAGATACCAAGTGTTAATGTCATTGTTTTAAAGAATTGGATTTTGCGATCCGTTACGAACCATAGTTTGCTATATACCCAACCTACACAATCAAATGGAACGTTTTCTTACAGACGTTACATTGACCTGGCAGCCAGGGGGTTTGGCTGATGAAGGGGGCATAGCTGCTCCGCTCGTAGGTTGCGCATGCTTAACTCTTTTTCATTCGAAACCATAGCATTGATTGTCTAAGTGTAATAGCTTCTTGAAGACTGTCTTAGAATGAGGTAATGGCACCGTAAACGGTTCCCCCCGATATAGAACAAACAGCAAAAAAATATATGCCAAAACCTGGATGTTCAGCGCCAGCGGTTTTTATCTGTCTGTCTGTGTCTGTCAGTCCCGACTTAACGGCTGATATCTCAAAAACTACTGGACGGATTTCCTTTACATTTTGCACACTTACTGGAAGTTAGGTCCGATTGAATGTATCAAATGTTCAGAATCGAGGTTTCAAAAGAAAGTGACTTTTTAAAGTTTTGGTGTTGCAAAAAAGGCACAGCTTTATAGATTAGCTCACTCGGTAGCGCGGGAATATTTTTTTGTCGCTGGGACATTCTTGGTTGTAGGGGATGCGCGTACGGGTTCGAATCCGCACAGAAGCTTCTTTTTTTAATGTGTGTATGGTATTCGAGAGAGAGAGCTCCCCCACCCACCCACCCCACCCCCACCCGTTGTTGTGCACGTGAGAGGTTGCGGGTTCGAACCTTACTCCCCCCCCCCCCCCCCCCCCGCCTCTTTTCTCGAGAGGTTGCGGATTCGAACCCGATCTTCTTTTTTTATGCCAAAACCTGGAGGTTATTCAAAGACTTGACAGTGGAAAGTTCTATCGGTTATAACGTACTTTCAGGGAACACTTTTGACGGGAGGAGAGAGAGACGGAGATGAGGTTCATGGGTTCCACAAACAAGAAACCTCTACCTAAAGGAAACCCGAACGTGCGTTGAGGCAGGGAAACGGGCGAGAAAGGGGGCGTACCTGACACACAGAGGTTTGAGTGTATGTAGCTGGCACTTAGCGACTCTAAACCCAAATGGGTCAAGTCACAAAGACAGACACCAAGCGGGAGAGCCATGCGCACACATGGTGGTGACGTGACACGACTCGGCGAAGCCCTCCAGAGACGTCCTGCAAGAACTTGTTTCGTGATGTTTTCACAGGCCTTAATTTAAGGCAGCAATCATAACAGTAGTT
>JAWQFJ010030996.1:12500-39698 GCA_034096865.1 Theodoxus fluviatilis
GGTGCTAAATGTTTCTGAGAGGGTATAACGATAAAGCAAAATATCGCTTTTTGATTTTTGTGCATTTCATCTTATCCCCACTGCATGATAAGCCATTTTTGCCCAGCGCGTTTTTGCTGTAATCGTCATGCTATGCCAATCAAGGAATGTATTTTTTAAATTTCGATACGACCTGTGATGTGTAGAGAAGTGCAAAATCTAAAAATCATGCTTAGTGTGTTGGCAAAGTGCCTCGAGATATACCTTATGCTTGAAACTGTAGTGCTCTTCTTTAACCGTTAATTTTAAGGTGCACTAAGATTCAAGAGATCGTTGAAAGCACTACTCTACGCGAAATTAGGGCAGGAGATATTAATATCACCATGGGCCATGGGGCGATTCTGTTATTGTAGTATCCTTGTTAACGTAGATATACCGCACTCCACGCCACAGCTTTTTGAAGCTGAACACCACGCCGTCCAAAAGCTGGATATTCCTGCACCCTCTGGCATATATTCCATTCATTGCCGCTCTTGTTGGCTCTCCTTTATTCACCGTTCAATTTTCCATCTCGCACCGAATTCCTTTGACACCAGCCTTCTTCCAACCGATCCGTCGCACCTCAGCCTGGTCGGTCACTTTCACCATATACCGCACTCCACGCCACAGCTTTTTGAAGCTGAACACCACGCCGTCCAAAAGCTGGATATTCCTGCACCCTCTGGCATATATTCCATTCATTGCCGCTCTTGTTGGCTCTCCTTTATTCACCGTTCAATTTTCCATCTCGCACCGAATTCCTTTGACACCAGCCTTCTTCCAACCGATCCGTCGCACCTCAGCCTGGTCGGTCACTTTCACAAAGCAGCCTGTGATAAGAAATTTAGCAGCAGAAAGACGCTTGTGTACCCTCTAAACCCGAATCCTACCAGTCATAGCGGTTATGTGCGAGTGTTGAATGGGGGCGTGTAGCGTGGAAAATAGTAACCCGTGGAAAACAGTGACGGAAGTCATCGCAGAGTTATCTGCGAGGGACGTGCTTTATGCAATTTACCGCTCCTGCACCTGTTCTTCGCATGGAATATATTCCGACAAACGACGCATTAGTTGCTTTACGAGGTTTTGGTGCATTTGTGTAGTTTAACACATGATGTAGCGTTCAAAAAAGTTTTTCCCCGTGTAAAGCCGTCTCCCCTGCCGGAAATAATATGGGAGTCACCTCCCTGTAGTCTGTTTGTAGTCTGGTTTTATAAAACGCGACCGTTGACTGACTTGGCACGCCCGGGGAGTTATGCTAAGATCCGGCCGCGTAAATATATCTGCGTTTTGTGACAAACGTCTTGCTCGGCGGTACTGTACTCCATGCACCTTAACGGTGCGCGTGATTCGGGTGTAATCTTAAGCTAAACGACGTTCCGAATGTTTCCGACTTAGACCATTTCAGCAGCGCCAATAAACGTCGTTTAGCTTAAGATTACACCCGAATCACGCGCACCGTTAAGGTGCATGGAGTACAGTACCGCCGAGCAAGACGTTTGTCACAAAACGCAGATATATTTACGCGGCCGGATCTTAGCATAACTCCCCGGGCGTGCCAAGTCAGTCAGGCGGAGTGGCGGGTGCCGTCTCTTTTTAGAGTTGAATTTTCAGAAAATCCCTCGCAGATAACTCTGCGATGACTTCCGACACTGTTTTCCACGGGTTACTATTTTCCACGCTACAGGGCGGCTTTGATTGGGACCTCTCAGGACGCAGCAAGGCTAAAAGCCCGTTTTTCTTGTGTGTGCCGAGACTGCGCGGCAAGGCGCCAAGGCAATTATAGGCAGGAGAGCGGGAGACTGGCTTGCGTTGCTGAAAACTTTGGACGTATAGGCACCGCACAAGGGAACAAGGAACGGGAAGGAGAGTTTCGCTGAAGCGCGCGCGCGCGCGCACACACACACACAAACATACACACACACACACACACGCACACACACACACACACACACACACACACACACACACACACACACACACACACACACACAAACAGCACACACTTGCACTCCATACTCTTTTTTCAGGCGTGAATTCAAGGACATAATTAACCCCCATACTAGAAGGGAACTGCAGCTCCTGCCTTCCTTTGTTGTTGGAGATGTGACCACTGAATCGTGTCGTAATAGAGAGGCAAAGAAGTTTTGTGTTTTTTTTTCTCCATAATAATGGGGGTTGTACGCTGTTCGTGGACCATATTTGAGGCCGGTTCAACAGGCTTAGCTCAGGTGGCCACAACACCCAACATTAACCCTTTGACCCTAGCTCCTGAAGCTGTCAGCCCAAACGACGCAGTTACATGAAAGACCGTACATTATTAATTCAGGGTTTTTGGTTGAATGAGAAGCGGCGTAGTGTTGATTAACTCCATTTGGGCCGACTTTCCACTGGATTCAGCTTCGAACCACATCTCCATTTGAATAATATAATTATAGCAAGTTTGATGAACTATTGATGTGTTGTGCATAGTTCTTTGAGTTATTAATTCTGTTATTCACATGTACTTACGGTTTCTTCGTATGTGTGGCAGTAATCTTCAAAATGAGCGTTTTGCATGCAAGCCGATGGGGGGAAAGTGGTTTGTGGTATATATTTGTGATACAAAGAGAGAGAGAGAGAGAGAGAGAGAGAGAGAGAGAGAGAGAGAGAGAGAGAGACAGAGAGAGAGACAGAGAGAGAGAGAGAGACAGAGAGAGAGAGAGAGACAGAGAGAGAGAGAGATTATGAAATATTCGGAAATAACGAGGAATTTAATGTTATTAAAGGAAAAAACCTGCTTATGTGACAGACGCATACGGAGAGACGAGTGAATCAATAAATCCAATAATAACTGGTTACAGTTCACGGTGTTATACGCATGCATGGATCTGAATATGTCAAAAGCGGCAAAAACGGCAGGGTTGGTGACGTTTTCCACGCCCCAGTGTATTCAGGCGTTATGGAGGCCGGATGTACATACCTCCCTTTGAATTTTCGTTTGACTTTTGGTGGTTGTGGAGGACTGTTCTCTCTTATGCGCTTCTGTGCCGCTCTGTTCTGTCTTCCACGTTGGTTTTTACTCTGTTTTTGCACTGTCCCTTTTTCTGCCCTGTTGGCATGGGTTTTGAGCTGTATTCTAACTTTATCTTTATCCTTTTAGTCTTGAGATGCTTTTGTTGCACCTGGTAGTTGAAGTTCCTGGCGTGAGTTTTTATTCAAGTTTTAACTTTTTGTTAACGGGGATGAGGATTGCCTTTTTATCGTGAAAAGCCGTGAGCGTGTGTCTTTATATATGTGAGCGTTAGCCAAAGAAGAAACCTGAGATGACCCGGCCACATCTCTCTGTCCAACTGCTAGCTTTTTACCTTTCTTCTTTTTTTGCTGTCAGGTGAGCGGAACTTTGTAATGCTCTATACAGGAGCCGAGCTTTTAGTATTATATTTCTAGAGTATTTTGTCGGTACCTGTATGTAAATGTTGGTTTGCCATTTCAAACTCTAGTGAAGGTGAATATATTTTATAAAAAGTCTCCCCCTTTTCGTGTGTTTCTTTTTACTCGGCTCGAGATAGTGGCTGGCACTCTTTCTTTTAAATTCCCCTTAGACACGAGTTTCATGTTTTTCATTTCCTCTTTGGACCAGAGGCAGCCACAGTTGATGGTTATAGAATACATATCTTTTTATGTTATTTTAACCTGTGTTACGGAGTGTTTTCGAGCCGTTTTTAACTCTCCTTTGTGTGAGGTAGGAACTTTTATTTTCACCCCGTAACATCAGGAAACCTGCTTTCACCGGAAATTGATATTTCTCTGAATGCCTGAGGAGATGCCTCATCAGCAAAAGAGAATTTTTGAATGAATAGTAGGAGGATGAAAACCTAAATGTATACATGGAATTGGAAAGCCCCAAAGCCGCGGCACAGAATTTTCCCCCCCGTAACAACCACAGTTGACAACCAATCAATTGTCCTCAGCGCCGCCCACCGTGCGCATCGCCAGCCAATCGGCGCGCGTGTACCTGTCATGCAGTTCCTGTCATATCCTAGACCGTAGAGTATCCTAAAACGTAGAGCGTGACCTACTTGCATAATATTAACATGACGAAATAATTATGGTTTTTCATCGTTTTCTTTCACCTTATTACCCGATCAAATGGTACTTTCCTCTAGAAATGTTTGTGTAATCACACGCAGCAAAGACAAAAATCTTTGGGTCCGAGATTTCATAAAACGCTCACCGTTACAACCGGCTAATTAGTTAAGATAACAAGTATAGGCGGGGGAAAGTAATCTCTGCGGGGCATTGTCCAATCACAAGGTTTGGCGGGTGAACACGCCAATTAATAATATGCAAGTAGGTCAAGCTCTGCGTTTTAGGATACTCTACAGTCTAGGATATGACACTTACGTTCCAGGGAGAAAAACTCCGCTATGGTCATTCCATACATGTATGTGCGTGGGGTTTGCGTAGGTCGGACGACCGCAATACCAAGTGATCGTCGTATAGGAAACGGTTTATGACTGCATTTTAGAACAGTTTCCATAACCTCAGTAGAGTCAAAGACTATTCATACAAAGACCGGTCATAACGAGCTGTTGCTATATGGAGTTACAAGACGCTGGGAAACGCAGCGCCCCCAAGCGGAAGGTAACATGGGTGAATCAATGGAAGTACTGACAACGCTTACCGACAAGTAAAATTGCTTGTTTCTCGACGCGTTTCTGATGCGTTCCGATCATGTTTGTGAATACATTTACTGTGTAATGTGTAACAAAATGATTTGCTGCAATAATGAGGGTGTTTTGGCTTTGCTTTTTGTAGCAGGCGTTGGGAAATCGAACGCGCACATAGGCCTATTGAATCTACATGGTGTTGATGGAACGATCTAATTTTTATTATTATCGAAGAATGCAAGCTTGTTTATCAACGTATACACCCCTGTGGAATATCTTTAGGAAATGCAAACCAATACATACCTGTCAAGAAGGTGATTTGCGGCCAGAAAGTCATTCGATCAAGTGAATTAAGTTGCCGCTTCGCCTTCGGCAAAGAGGGTGCGTGTCTATATGCCCCCGTCTCTATATGCCCCCGTCTCTATATGCCCCCGTCTCTATATGCCCCCGTCAAAAAAAGTAACAAACATTATATGGTTTTTTGGCGTTTTAGGACAAAAGAATCAAAATGGCCTTAAGAATTTTTGACCAAAAAAAATCCCGCAATAGCGGCCCCCCGCAATAGAAAAAAGCGAAAAAATTTCTAAGTTCAAAAATTAAAGTAACAAAAATGTTATGGTTTTTTAGGCGTTTTAGGACAAAAGAATCAAAATTGTCTTAAGAACTTTTGTTACCAAAAGAATCCCGCAATAGCGGCCCTCCGCAATAGCGGCCCTCCGCAATAGAGAGCCGACCCCTATAACGCTAACCCTAACCCTAACTCTAACCCTAACCCTAACCCTAACCCTATGTGGCCATGAAGAACACACTCAGACAGGGGGCATATAGAGACGGGGGCATATAGAGACGGGGGCATATAGAGGTGTCCCCGGCAAAGATTATAGATACGATCAACTATATAATCTTTGCTGAGGCCACAGCATAAGCATTGGAACAACTGTCGTGGTAGAACCCCTTTTCGTGCAGCTTTGTTTTCATTTTGAGCATATTTGCCTTGTCATACGATCGCCGTATGTCCACAAAAACCCCATAAACCCTCGGTCTTGAGACTTCGACTCATCACGATCTTTGCTTACGACTTACACTGCATCCAGGTCAAAGTCGCGCACCCCTTTCGAAGCGTTCACAGATCTGACGTTCCGACGGAACGTCTCACAGTAAAATTGTTGTTTCATTCCGCTTGCCAACCATCTGCACTCATTATCCTCATCATAACTTCGCTCTAAAACTTTGTTTCCGAACGTCCGCTGCATGTGTTGAATGGGGGAAAGAAAGATGTTGTTAGAGTTATCTTTCCTTTCCCCTCCCAGTCGTGACTTGATTATATCTCGCTCGTATTAGTACCAGTGGTTTTGTGAAAAGGCCTTAGTCTCCAAATGCTCAAAGGCCGTAAAACTTCATTCATTCATTCATTCATTCACCATCCATCCATCATCTCCACTTATTGAGCATCCCCCTCGTTCCCCCTATACCGTGCGGATAAGACCTAACATGAGATACTGCGCGAAAGACCTCTCTCTGTCTGTCTGTCTGTCTCTCTCTCTCTATCTCTCTCTCCCTCTCTCTCTCTCTCTCTCTCTCTGGCAGTGCACTTGAACAAGATTAAATCACTGTACAGACGTCGATAAACAAGCAATATTTACATGTCGCTAAGCGGTGTGATTACTTCCCTTGATTCACCCAAGTAACCTTCCGCTTGGGGACGCAACGTGTCTCGATCCTCACAACAATGAGCTAATGAGCTATCTTTGTGTAACTATATAATCTTTGGTAGAGTACGATACTTTCAGTGACACACTCGGCTGTCGCCGAAGCGATACAAATGGTTAATTATGCCACCTTCTTCGCTTGTTTCATCTTTTGGTGAATGTTTTGGACGTCAAAACGTTATTTTTGCGTACATATGAACTAAAGACAAATATTATTTGCCACTTTTAGACTGAAAGATTATTGTTCCCGTCATTGAAGATCCTTTTAAACATGAATGTTACCTCTCAATTTGAAAAAATAGTGTGTTGCGTGACGGCTTTTGAGAAAATGAGAGAGAGAGAGAGAGAGAGAGAGAGAGAGAGAGAGAGAGAGAGAGAGAGACTTTAGACTTTAGACTTTATGTGCATAGGCCAGTGGCCTATCACAAGTGTACAGACGTAATATAATGTCAACTTATTTACATACCGATTTTCTCACTTCGTATTTTAAATGCATAATATATGTACATTGCCACATTCCGAGTCATCATTACATTCCTGCCATCAACTAGGTAGTCAAGGTTCCTATACTTCGCCGTTTGTAGATATGTCTTGAGATACATCTGCCTGACATCTTCATGAAATGGACAATCATAAGAAAGTGTCGTCCATTCTCCAAGCTGTCATCACAAAATGGACAATACAAACTTCTGTCCCTTTCATATCTTCTGTTTTATTCAAATCGTTTATTCCTAGCCTAAATCGTATAAAAATATCCCGGAACTTTTTTATTTTCAACTCATTAATGTGTTGTTCCGTTTCCATAGACTTTGTAAAGGACCTGTAAGTCAAGTAACGATCACTGTCGCTTACTTTTCCATGCCACTCATGTTGAAAACAGTCTTTTAGTCTGTTTCAAACAGTTCAGGAAACCTTTTTCATTCTTTGTTCCACAATTGTTCCACACATATCCAAATCCCAACTGATATCATTCTTTCACAGGTTCAGCCCAATTTACTCTTCCGATTAGATTAGAGTTGATCAACATGTGATAAGCCTGTTTTGGCAATCTGTCAGTTGGCAATTTGCAAAGTTTCAACCAATATTTGATTGCTCTGATAGTAGTATTGATGTACAAGGGGTAACTCCCCACCTCACCACAGATCAAACAATTTGGTGTTTTGATATCAAGGTTCATGAAGCGCTTGCAAGCAAACAGGTGTGCTTTCTCAATTGCTTCGTGTCGACCAATACCTCAGAGTTCTGGACCATAGATTAAAACGGGAAGTACTTGAGCGTTGAACAAACGAAAAAATACAATGGTATTCAAGTTTCGGACACGACGCAAACATAAGAGACACCATTCTTTATTTGGCTTTTACCTTTTGGTTTTCTAGGGTACCAGTATCGGACAGTTTGCTTGAAAAAATGTAACCCTGATACCTATATCTGTTTACCATTTCTAGCTGTGTTCCAGCAAGAATCCATTTTTTTGTGCCAAGAAGCCCCCTTTTCTGAAGACCATAATCTTTATTTTCTCTCTATTGATGGTCAAACCGAGCTGTCGGGAAATGTTGTCCAAACTATCCAGTTGGTTCTGAAGTCCCACGGGTGTGGTGGAAATTAAGGCTACATCATCAGCAAAAATGAGGGAGTAAATTTCAGGCCTATCAGGTAACAACTGGACACCGTGTCTACCGAGAGAGAGAGAGAGAGAGAGAGAGAGAGAGAGAGAGAGAGAGAGAGAGAGAGAGAGAGTGTGTGTGTGTGTGTGTTCGCGTGTGCGCGCGCATGTATGAGTGTGTGTGTGTGTGTGTGTGTGTGTGTGCGTGCTTGCATGCGTGCATACGAGCATACGTACGTGAGTGTTTTACTTCTGCCTACCTTCTTAATTTAGAACCTCAGAACAAAGTGTAATGTACATTCCAGCTGAAATCAAAGGACATAAATTATGAGACCGTTTCTTTTGCTTTTCATTTGGTTTTCCATACACGTGGACACAGGTGGTCGCACTGAGAATCTGTCACATACACGTTTATTTCCGTCACGGTTTCTTACAGTTGCTCATCTGCGTCATTGAGCTTGCAAGATGCTGCTACTACAGTAACATTGATTTTATCACAAAAGAGAAATCATTTAATAAAAGCAAGTGATGGGCGCATATTGCAGTGAATGGTTGTAAGATCTGCAATTATTACGGAACTCAGACAAAACGATTAAGAATTTACATCAGAGATTGAATCAAACTGAAAGTTTAAATACAGAAAAATCAAAATTCGATGTAAACAAAAATCGACGAAGAAAAAAAGATGGGGGCATCGAAATTAAAATAACTTTTAACATTTTTATTACGTTGAAATTGTATATCACAATTTAAAATGGAAATAACATTCCTGAGATGGGGGGTCTCGTGCGGCTGCGAAAGTCTGTCTTTGCAGTGACAGTCTAGTAGCCGGTGTATGGCGATGGAATGGCCACACAGCTCTCCGTGAGAGCACGCAAAACCAGCCCTTGATGTAACGGCGGAGTTTACAGAGAAATCACACCAGAAGAATGTGCTCTACGATGTGCCTTTGTCACGACTCAAACTTGTTCACTGGTTTATCTACACTGTTCTATAATTATTGACTGTGCCTTTATTGCAACTGTTGTGCTTGCAAAGCGTGATGGAACATGAAACCCGTGCGTTCATCTAATTAGTTTGTAAGCTGAGCATGGTATGCTACAAGTGTTGTTTGTGAATGGATTTTCTCGGGTTTTTCGTGCCAGTTGCACATGCGTATTCTCCATGCCACGAAAATTTCGCAAATTTGAGGGGTGTTTATTTATGCAGTAATGTATGTGAAGAGGGATTTTTTTATGGAGAGAGTACTCTTGGTAAGCCAGTGCGGCTGTTAGTGGTATAGAGAGAGAGAGAGTTCTGTTACTCTCGTAGGCCGCTGTGTGGCTGTTGGAGAGGATTATCTCCAGGTGGGCTTGTTCCCTGGTTCTTTTGGTGACTTGGTGTTGCCTGTTTTGCTTTTGGCGACTTGGTGTCGCCTGTTTTTGCTTTTGGCGACTTGGTGTCGCCTGTTTTGCTTTTGGCGACGTTGTGGTGCCTGTTTCTTTTGGCGACTTGGAGTTGCCTGTGTTGCTTTTAGCGACTGCATCACCTGTTACCGGTACTCCTAATCTTGAGAGGTAAGGATATCAGTTTTGGTCTCTAACTGTCTCGATTGGTTCGCGGCTTTATGGTATCTCTCTCATTCTGTTTCGTTGTTCCTTTTTAACGGAAGTTATAGTTTGTTTTCTGGTTATATTTCAGATTGTTTGGATGACAGACCATTACGTGAGTCTGCAATTTGATGTAGGCTATGGGCCGTTTTTGACTTGTGCATTAATGTTGAAATGGTGACGAGTGTTGCATTTTGAGTGTTATGTGCGTTGTCGGAGGAATGTTGGGCATTTGTGGTTGGATGGTGAAGGGGATGTAGTGAGAGACCATTACGTGGGTCCGCAATTTGATGTAGGCTATAGGCCGGTTTTGACTTGTGCATTGATGTTGAAATATTGACGAGTGTTGCATTTTGAGTGTTGATGTGTGACTTGGCGGAGGAATGTTGGGCATTTGTGTTTGGATGGTGAAGTGGATGTAGTTTGTGTAGTGACGGTGGAAGTTTGTTGTTTGTGCTTTGGCATAGTGGTGTTGGTAATTTGTGCTGGGAATGTAAACTGATTAAATTCTTTTAAGTTTCATCCTGTGTGTGGTGTCTTTGTTCTCTAAGAGTAGTGACTGAGGAAGGAATTCTTTTTTAAAAATTAAATTGTCTGCTGGTACATTTAGCCACTTTCCACTATATCAGCTTTGACAGCCTTAGGAAACGTGCTTCTTGCTGTGATGAATGTGATCAAAATAAGTACCACTTTCCTCGTTACAAATGAGATTTGTTTTTTGTTGTTAATTATTTCAACACGGCCACTGAATTTCGTTGACTAGCACAGTGCAACATTGATTTTTTCCAATCCGAAGAATAGTAGGAGTGGTCGCTGTAATAAAATGCATTACTTTAGTCCGAGAAAGAAAAACGAAGCTCCCCTCATAGTCTTCAATATTTACTGAGGTATTTGCAGGCATTTGTAGACTAAAGGGTGTTAGGCCTGATAAGAGGGGAGTTTAGGGTGTTTCCACACCGAATAGTGAGCTGTGACTGGTATTGCTGTAGAATGTGTTGGCAGACCGGCGGTCCGACAATGTCAGCTATTGTACCTTTATTGGAGGAAGCCAGTGTTGGGCTTGGTATGGTGAAAAAATGATTACGACATAGGACTTCGGTCCAACTGGTTTATTTTCACAAGCTTTCGGAGTTTGGTGGCTTCTTCATCAGGTGAATGACGAGACCGTGTTTGGGGAACAGTGACATGCAAGAAACTGAGAGTTCATGTTCAAGACACAAAGAAGTAACACGGGGAAAATTATCAGGTCGTTGGAGTAGTTCATAGGGAGGTTAGACCACCGCAAGAGGCGTGGTGGCGCGAAAGCCAACTGCAGTGGGCCGTGAATCGCCGTTCGGTCATCCGCCGCCGCCGATGGTCTCGAAGAACCCCCGCGAACACGCTCACTGTTCTCAAAGCAGGGAGGTGGACATGGGCGGAACGCAGACTGACGAGTGGCACGGTGAGAGGTGAGGAGCTGGGGAATACCTGGTAGTGAATCACGAATCCTAGATCACGGTTCAGCCCTGTCTTGTGGGTTCCGAATTTTTTGACGAGTTGCTATTGTGCTGTCTTTGTTTGTGGACCCGGGTGTGGTTGACCAGTCCAATTCTGGAGGCACACACCCTGGGACATCTTGGGCAGTGGAATGACGCAGCGGCTGCCGCAAAGGCAGAGGCGTTCCTTCGTTTCCTGGCACTGGTGATTGTCTCCCACCGACTCTTCTCGCAGAAAGTGAATGAAGGCTCTCTGTACAGCTAGTGCGACATGTAAAATATACTGTCTCCACATGCAGTCACCCGTGTATGCTTTGTGTGCATTACCGTTTAAGGAATTTAATAACAGATGAGACAAAGCTCGTGCTATTAGAGCAAAAGTTAAATATTTTCGCAGAATCAAAACTAAATTAGGGAAACTCAAAAATATCTTCTCTCATCACCTACTCTTGTGTAAACTATACTGCACTAAAAATATTTGCTCTCGACTGCTATTGTGTAGACTACACTATAGATGTAAACGTCAACTTTTGCACCAAGCTGGCGTTGCAATCTTAACGTTCTTTTCAGTACAGAAGATTGAATTAAATTTTAAGCATGCCCGAATTCGAAGACAAAAATTGAATTAGACTGATTTGAATCCACGTCAACTTTGTTATGACGGTAGTCGAATGCGTAGAATTGATTTTCTATATTGCTAATAGAGGTGTCTGCTTTTGAATTTGCCAGAGAATGCTGTAGGAGTACGACCGAAAGGATCCTTTCTGCCAAGCGCTCTCTCTGGCCCAGCTACCTGCTGGCAGATGGTATACACATGGGGTCCGAGATAGGGTCCAGAGGTCACTTCATATAATTATCTCCGGGCGCCACCGATCTTGCAGTTTGGCGCGCCTTGTCACACGATTGCGGCGAAATACGAGGTCTCCCCCTGCAGGGGATGATCCTTTGCGCCAGTGACTGTCGCATTCCTCTTACTTGCCGCAGCTTCCAACAGACAGTCGTAAGCTCTGGCACACGCCTGCTGTAGGTGGGAACGATGTTGCCGGACCCCGTTCGACAGTCTACTTGCTGTGGATACGAGTGTTCAGGAGTACGCCTACAGGAAGCCTGGGCTCCTGTCCGAACAGTAGATGTTAAGAGTGCAAAACCAGTGGAGCGGTGTGGCGTGGTGTTATAGGCCTGGAGCCGGATATAATAGTGATCTGGCCATTTCTTCTTCTGTTCTGAGAGTTCGCAACAGGTCAAAGAGCTTCCTATTTAAATGATCGCACTGGTCGTTCCTTTGTAGATGGTACGGGGTGGTGCGGAACTTCTAGATGTCTTACATTTCGCACAAATCTTTGAGGAGACGCGACTGAAAGTCTCGGTCTTGGTCCAAATGCAGTCTCTCGAGAACTCTGTATTGTTGGAAACATTCCCTGACTAGTGTTTTCGCTACTGTTTCTGCGTCTTGAATTTGAGTCGTTGCTGCAATAGAAGTTTTTGAAAGCACGACGATGAGAACTATAACATCTTACCTACCGTCATTGACAGGCATCATTTTGGGAGAGTCGATAACCAGAACTTGCGCCCTATTACCATCAGACCTCGAGCCCTTTACCGCTCTAACTTACCCCTGGCTCCATGCACCCATCACATTAGGAGTGAGAAAATCTAACAATACTCAGCGGAAGTGTTCCGTGCGTGTGCGGCATTTTGCACTAGACGTTCGTCCCGATTTGGCGTCTCCTCATTGCCTCTGCCAAGGGGGGTATTTTTTTACCCTCGGATCGGTAGTTCGTTATTCAGCAAAAGAACTCAAAGCGTTCAAAACGAGTTATAATGAAAGTTGGTGGAAGGAACAATGCACTGACTTTAGAAGGTTATCTGTAATGTAGTTTTGTAATTGATTCATAAAGAGATATTTCATCTAGCATCACGAAGTTGATGACATCAAAGTAGTTATATCGGCGGCGGCATCGGGTTTCACTCTGAGACCGCTAGAAGGTGCTAAAATGTACTAAACTTCGTAGCACCAGGCCTGGCTAGCAAGATATCCTGCCTAAATTACACAAGTCATGGAAGAGAAATTGTGGTTTCCTTGGCGGAGGTTTGCGCTCTCGGAGTGTTCTCTAGTTAACGTATGTGCCAATGCCGAAGAAAACAGATTGTTCAAAGCACATGCATGTACTTGACTGCTCTTTTTAGTTCTGTGTCAAGTCTCCCTGTGGGATGGGTGTCAGAATGGGCTTACCGGGTCTTCCTACACGATTCGTAACTTGCCATTACTCTAACCACCTCTAGGTATATTCGTGATCAATGGCCTTAAATAGCCTACAAAGGCTGTGCCATATAACTCCATCGTCATCATCGTCGTCGTCGTCTTCGTCTTCGTCGTCGTCGTAATCATCACCATCACAATCACAATCACCATCGTCATCGTCGTCGTCGTCATCGTCGTCATCGTCGTCATCGTCATCATCATCATCATCTCCTCCTCCTCCTCCTCCTCCTCCTCCTCCTCCTCCTCCTCATCATCATCATCATCATCATCATCATCATCATCATCATCATCGTCATCATTACCACCACCACCGCCACAACCACTACCACTACCACCATCATCATAATCATTATCATCATCGTCGTCGTCGTCGTCGTCGTCGTCGTCATCATCCGTGTAGAGCTTCAGAGAAAAGTACATGGCTCTCAGGCGATTTGGCTGGGCGGTTTGCTCGCCCGGAAGGGTTTCCTGCCACTCTCTCCTGGGAAGCCAGGTATGGTTAAACATGGCGTCTACCGCTCTCTTCGTGCAGCGAAATGGCCGCGCTTGTAAGATGTTCTGAGCAGGTCATCCGGAATCGTTATCAATCGACGCTTTTTTCTTCAGATGAGACTGCTGTTTATTTACTCCGTTCTAAAAATAGCCCGGAGTTATTGATCGAGGTAATGATGGAGCCGCAGCGTCTCCCGCACACACACACACACACCTTGTTGTCATGGCAACACCACAGGCAGGTGCTATGGCCGCTTTGTGTAGCTGCCGCTTTTGTGGTAATTGGGACAATTGAAAACTGGTTCCTTGCGACCTTGTCGACAAACACAGGTATGTGTCACATGACAATGTGTTGCCTACAGAAAGGAGTTTTTCTGTTCGGGATTCGTGGCAGAGCCTGTTGGACCACAAGGATAGCAACTGTCAGGTAGAAAGATGGCGTAGCAGCCATTGAAAAAAGCAGCAAAGACTCGCGAAAGACGTGCTTATCCTAACTAGAGAGAATCGTATGTCTTCACATGCACAGGTCATTATATGCGTCATTTCATATTTGCGTACGTTAAATGCTGTCGTTTTCGACCGTGCTATCGTTCGGAGCCAAGAGACTAACGTGGTAAACAAATGGAGATGAGACGAGCGTGGTAGTAAGTAGAGGGTTGCCATACACCTCTGAGTTGCTGTTCTTTGTTTCTGTAGATTCTCTCTAGCGATGTTTATCGCAATTGTGAAGCTCTTTTACTTCACCGCGCTGGAGTTTAATGGGTGCTTTCCATATGAATTGCTCTGCGACAATACTCAGTTGAAGGGTATCTCATTCTGCTCAGAACAAACTGCAAATAAATATATCTTTTACGAAACATATAGCGAGTTATAACAACTTTCTTTTCATAACTAAAACAACGGTACTTTTTCGCCATTTCATGTATGTTTGGAAATGTGATCATCAGTTGCTTCCTTAACTAGCACTCTCTTCAAAAAAGAAATTGATGAGACTCGTGATCCTTAAAAAAATCCTTTAATTAAGCTGTTAAAAACCAAGACTTGCCGTTGGGTTTGCATTTTTATTTTTACACAGCCAAGGCCTGGCTCACTGAGTGACAGCTAGTTTTGATTATGTCGAGGCATCACTCTAGTCGTGGCTGAACCCTAGCATGTACTCCACCAATCAATAACGCTGATAACAGCAGTCTGTTTCTCACACAATGGCAGTAGAGATACGAATTGTGCCTGTGCATAAAGGACAGAGAAACAGCTGCCGCTAGAATGCAGCTCAAGGATGTGGACATTGGATCTGCTTTGGCCTGAATTAATTTATGAATTAATTACTCTTGCTCGAGGACTCATTAAAAACACAGTAGGCCCCGTGAAGCAGTCGTGTCGAAAACTCGTGTCAGCATGGCGGTGGTCTGTCTGCTGGAAAAAGTTCAAACAAGCTTTGTGAACGCATGCACATGACAGGCTTGTCAAGACGGCCGATACAAATGATCATGCGTCACAATTAAACGTCCATACAACTGTATGTATAAATGAATGAATAGGGGAAATGTTACCGCCTTTGTAGGTTGTCATGCCGTTGACCTTAAAATCACCAGAGCCATTAGAGTAAGAGCTAGCCAATCCTCTATTGCTCTGGTTATTTGCCCTTTGCGAATAGCGTAGGGAGACGCGGTGGGTATATTCTTACCCCCAATCCACAGGGAGGCCAGATAAGTGACCCCTCGCATCGCTCCGCCCGTAGTTGAATTTGAGACGAACAGTACTACTTTGCTGAGATAATTATGGAAAACTGTTTAAAACAGCAGTTATAAACTGTTTCCTACGATGATCACGCGGGGTATCGACTGTCCGACCTACAGTACCCCCATCTCCCACCCCCCACCCCACCCCTAACCCCCATACTCCCCCACCCCCCTCGCGCACACACATACACACAGATACACACACACACACACACACACATACACACACACATACACGTTTTGATCATAGCAGTGTTTTTATCTCTGGAGCGTAAGCACAGTTTATTTTTCAACACGAGTCCGCTTGTCTATTTTGTAAAAAAGGCTGCTTGGTAACGCCACGTGGGAACTGCATGACAAGTACACACGCGCGCGATGGGCGGTACTGCAAGAGGTTAATTAATTGCCAGTCTGTTGCAACAGTCCTTGCTACGTGTCTGCACGTGCAGTGACGTGTACAAAGCACGGATGTCTTCATTGCATGTCAGTGCACTTACATGTGCATTAAAGTGTGCAAAATTCACCACCTCCGGCTTCTTGCTGTACAGTCTTCGGGGGAGGGGAGGGGGTGGGGTGGGGGAGGAGTTCAACTACAAAACGGTGAAACTGTACGACGAAATTCCTCTAAATTTGAAGACAATGTATCGTCTGACCTTTCTTTAAAAACGGCGAAAACAGATCATCTACATGGAGACCAAAATACGCATCTTTCCGTATTCTTCTCATTATTATTTTCAACATTCTTTTGGTTGTACATGCATTAATGCGTCAAGGAAGAAATAGGAGGGGAGAGAGAGACAGACAGACACACAAACATACACACAGACGGACAGACAGACAGACGGACAGACGAGAGGAGAGAGACGAGAGGAGAGAGACGAGAGGAGAGAGACGAGAGGAGAGAGACGAGAGGAGAGAGACGAGAGGAGAGAGACGAGAGGGGAGAGACGAGAGGAGAGAGACGAGAGGAGAGAGACGAGAGGAGAGAGACGAGAGGAGAGAGACGAGAGGGGAGAGACGAGAGGAGAGAGACGAGAGGGGAGAGACGAGAGGAGAGAGACGAGAGTAGAGAGACGAGAGGAGAGAGACGAGAGGGGAGAGACGAGAGGAGAGAGACGAGAGGGGAGAGACGAGAGGAGAGAGACGAGAGGGGAGAGACGAGAGGGGAGAGACGAGAGGGGAGAGACGAGAGGAGAGAGACGAGAGGAGAGAGACGAGAGGAGAGAGACGAGAGGAGAGAGACGAGAGGAGAGAGACGAGAGGAGAGAGACGAGAGGAGAGAGACGAGAGGAGAGAGACGAGAGAAGAGAGACGAGAGAGAGAGAGAGAGAAGAGAGACGAGAGAAGAGAGACGAGAGAGGAGAGACGAGAGACGAGAGACGAGAGACGAGAGACGAGAGACGAGAGAAGAGAGACGAGAGATGAGAGACGAGAGAGGAGAGACGAGAGAGGAGAGAGACGAGACGAGAGGAGAGAGAGACGAGACGAGAGGGAGAGAGAGACGAGACGAGAGGGAGAGACGAGAGGAGAGAGACGAGAGAGAGGAGAGACGAGACGAGAGGGGAGAGACGAGACGAGAGGGGAGAGACGAGACGAGAGGGGAGAGAGGAGAGAGACGAGAGGGGAGAGACGAGACGAGAGGGGAGATACGAGACGAGAGGGGAGAGACGAGAGGAGAGACGAGAGAGGAGAGAGACGAGAGAGGGGAGAGACGAGAGGAGAGGAGAGAGACCAGAGAGGAGAGAGACGAGAGAGGGGAGATACGAGAGGAGAGAGACGAGAGGAGAGGAGAGAGACGAGAGGAGAGAGACGAGAGGGGAGAGACGAGAGGAGAGAGACGAGAGGGGAGAGACGAGAGGGGAGAGACGAGAGGAGAGAGACGAGAGGGGAGAGACGAGAGGGGAGAGACGAGAGGAGAGAGACGAGAGGAGAGAGACGAGAGGAGAGAGACGAGAGGAGAGAGACGAGAGGGGAGAGTCGAGAGGAGAGAGACGAGAGGAGAGAGACGAGAGGAGAGAAACGAGAGGAGAGAGACGAGAGGAGAGAGACGAGAGGGGAGAGACGAGAGGAGAGAGACGAGAGGAGAGAGACGAGAGGTGAGAGACCAGAGGAGAGAAGAGAGAAGAGAGAGAGACGAGAGGAGAGAGACGAGAGGAGAGAGACGAGAGGGGAGAGACGAGAGGGGAGAGACGAGAGAGGAGAGACGAGAGGGGAGAGACGAGAGGAGAGAGACGAGAGGAGAGAGACGAGAGGAGAGAGACGAGAGGGGAGAGACGAGAGGAGAGAGACGAGAGGAGAGAGACGAGAGGGGAGAGACGAGAGGGGAGAGACGAGAGGGGAGAGACGAGAGGGGAGAGACGAGAGGAGAGAGACGAGAGGAGAGAGACGAGAGGGGAGAGACGAGAGGGGAGAGACGAGAGGAGAGAGACGAGAGGAAAGAGACGAGAGGGGAGAGACGAGAGGGGAGAGACGAGAGGGGAGAGACGAGAGGAGAGAGACGAGAGGAGAGAGACGAGAGGAGAGAGACGAGAGGGGAGAGACGAGAGGAGAGAGACGAGAGGGGAGAGACGAGAGGAGAGAGGCGGGAGGGGAGAGACGAGAGGAGAGAGACGAGAGGAGAGAGGCGAGAGGGGAGAGACGAGAGGAGAGAGACGAGAGGAGAGAGACGAGAGGAGAGAGACGAGAGGAGAGAGACGAGAGGAGAGAGACGAGAGGAGAGAGACGAGAGGGGAGAGACGAGAGAGGAGAGACGAGAGGGGAGAGACGAGAGGGGAGAGACGAGACGAGAGGGGAGAGACGAGAGGGGAGAGACGAGACGAGAGGGGAGAGACGAGAGAGAGGAGAGACGAGACGAGAGGGGAGAGACGAGACGAGAGGGGAGAGACGAGACGAGAGGGGAGAGACGAGACGAGAGGGAAGAGACGAGAGAGGAGAGAGACGAGAGGGGAGAGACGAGACGAGAGGGGAGATACGAGACGAGAGGGGAGAGACGAGAGGAGAGGAGAGAGACGAGAGAGGAGAGAGACGAGAGAGGGGAGAGACGAGACGAGAGGGGAGAGACCAGAGAGGAGAGAGACGAGAGAGGGAAGAGACGAGGCGAGAGGGGAGAGACGAGAGGATAGGAGAGAGACGAGAGAGGAGAGAGACGAGAGAGGGGAGAGACGAGACGAGAGGGAAGAGACAAGGCGAGAGGGGAGAGACGAGAGGAGAGGAGAGAGACGAGAGAGGAGAGAGACGAGAGAGGGGAGAGACGAGACGAGAGGGGAGAGACGAGACGAGAGGGGAGAGACGAGACGAGAGGGGAGAGACGAGACGAGAGGGGAGAGACGAGACGAGAGGGGAGAGACGAGACGAGAGGGGAGAGACGAGACGAGAGGGGAGAGACGAGAGGAGAGGGGAGAGACAAGAGGAGAGGAGAGAGACGAGAGGAGGAGAGAGACGAGAGGAGGAGAGAGACGAGAGGGGAGAGACGAGACGAGAGGGGAGAGACGAGACGAGAGGGGAGAGACGAGAGGAGAGGAGAGAGACGAGAGGAGGAGAGAGACGAGAGGAGGGGAGAGACGAGAGGAGGGGAGAGACGAGAGGAGGGGAGAGACGAGAGGAGGGGAGAGACGAGAGGAGGGGAGAGACGAGAGGAGGAGAGAGACGAGAGGAGGAGAGAGACGAGAGGAGGAGAGAGACGAGAGGAGGAGAGAGACGAGAGGAGGAGAGAGACGAGAGGACGAGAGAGACGAGAGGAGGAGAGGAGCAAAAGAGGAGTGACAGATACTTAAAGTGCAAATTTTGTTAAATGAATTCTGTATTCTCATCAAGCCTTGCTTCTTCCCTTGCTCCAGTCACCTTGACAGTTGCCATCTTTGCCCACTGTGACACTTCTACTGCTGCTGCTCCTTTCTGCAAACATCTCCTGCTCCAGCAACTCAGCGTGGTCCCTCCTACTCCTCCATCTGCACATGTGCATGTCTAGTTCATCGGTTCTTCCTGCCTCATCTTCTACCGTTTCTATTGTTGTTGTCATGATCATCATCGTCGTTACTACCATTCTCATCATCACCACAACAGTCGTCATCGTCATTGTCTTCTTCCTCTTCCTATTCTTCTTCGTCTTCCTCCTCTTCGTCGTCTTCCTCTTCATATTCCTCTTTTTCATTGTCGTCGTTTTCTTCGTCGTCGTCGTCTTTGTCATCATCATCGTCGTCGTCGTCATCATCATCGTCGTCGTCGTCTTTATCTTCTTCGTCGTCTTTGTCATCATCAGCAGCAGCAGCATCGTCGTCGTCGTTGTCGTCATTACCATCATTTCTGCTCTCATGTCTGCTTTTTCTTCAATTCTGAGCAATGAACACACGCTTTGTTTATTTCTTTTTAATAGTTGCGTTTTTCACTCTCATGTTGCTGTCAATCTGTTTCAGATGGAGTGATGCCCTGAGTATGCTGTCATCGACTTACAGGCGAGGGTCATGATACCACGGTACGTGCGCATGAAGACATGGAGGATATGGGAGTGGGAGACGAGGGAAGTCGGTAAGGGGGTGTCTCTCCCATCCTATCCCCCACTCCACCCCCACCCCCACCCCACCCCACCCAAAAACCTACCTCCACCCCATCCCCACCCCATGTGGAAAGAGATTAGACACATTGCGTCTCCCTACGCGATTCGTATAGAGCGAATAACGCTGGAAATTAGAAACTGTACAGTACTTGCACTAACTGTTGAGTTCAGCGTTCTCACACAATATACACATGAGCAGGTCAATCGGGAGGTAACGATTTACCACCTTTCAGACGTCCAACTGCTTTGCCAGCCAGAGCAAGGGACGCAACTCCCCCAGAACAAGGAAAACGTAACTACGCCTATCAAAACCCCCTCGATTTTTTAGAAGGTAACAACAAACATGAAACAGGACTGCGATGAAAACTGAACGTTTATGTGATGCGCTCGTTCATGGCATAATAGGAACTGTAATGAAGAAAGGCCGCTAGTTCAAAGAGAGCAGAAAACCGAAACGCGAACATAAAAGAAAAATGAAATGTCTTCTGCACAATGCCAACATCATTCCATTCTAGCTCTCTAGAGATTTCGTCTGCCGGCGAAAGAGTCTCTAGAACATTTCATATCACGTGATGGAAGGATTCCGCCCACAATATTCATAAGGAGGTCACACGAGAGGCTTGTGGGATAGCCCTCTGCTCCCTGACACACGCCGTTCAAGTAGTTCTAAGACTTATTTCGCACAAAACGAATAAATTACGCTTGTTGAGGCAATAAGAAGCGCTTATTCGATAAAATAGAATGTTTGTGTTGAAATGGAAACAAGTATTGACATGTGAATGATTTCTGTAACAAGTGGAAAAAATAGTATCCAAAACGAACTATTTTTGGCACAAAGATATGATATGAAGGGTCAAGACTATTACGCATTCATCGCGAACTGCGCCAGAGTCACTACTGACTCGGGTTCACAGAATGACATCATTCAGGACTCGGCAGGGATGGTCACTGAAAATTAATGTCGGTCACATAGTCCTCAGGCCATCTCGGCCTCTGGCGCTCACGCAGCGAACGTGCGAACAGAGGCGCGGAGGGCACTCTGGGCGGCGTGACTTTCAATGCTGGCTCCAGTAGTCTCTCTCTCCTACCTCCCTCTGTCGGCGAACTCGGAGTATCAGGGGTCGGGTTTTGGTTGGACTGGGATACGGTTGGCAATCTTCAGGGCAAAGGGATAGGGCCCAGGGACAATTCTTATGCTGGTAGGACGAATGTGCACCCGGTTGCGCTGGTATACACGCCATTGTCGCCCTCCATCGTGTAAGACCGCTCGCTGTTGCGGCTGCGGATCGTTCCCTAAGTTCTTCCATCGCAGGCCGGGGATCAGCCGGTAGAATTCCACCTGGCCTGCACCAAGTGGGACGATGTCTTTGACCCGTCTGTCATGGCACTTCTTCACTGTGCTTCGTCGCTTCTCCCTCTCTCCTCAGTGGTCACCAACTGCTTCTTGCTGTCTGGCTTCGCGGTCACAGTCGAAATTCTGGTTCTTGAGAACCCTGATCAGACACACTTTCTCTTGGGATACCATATCGTGCAAACTGGTTGTGCATCTTCGCAACAACGTCATCGGCCGTTGTACTCTTCATGTACTCCACCTCTATGAAGGACGTGTGATAGTCTACGATCACCAGATAGACTCGACCGTTGAGTTCGAACAGGTCAGTCCCAACTTTCTGACAAGGTCCTCGGCCCACATCGTGCTGCACCAGGGTCTCCTTCTGGTTGACGGGCTTCATCTGCTGGCATGCCTTACAGTTGTAGGCCGTCTGCTTGATATCCTAAGCCATCCCGGGCCAGTAGAGGAACTCGCGGGCCCTTTTCAGCATGCTGTCGTCGCCTAGGTCGGCCGTGTGCAGTCTCTTCTGCATTTCAGCTCGTAGCGCTGGTGGCACCAGGATGCGCTCACTCTTCAGGATGTCTTGCTCGCTCAGAGTGCCACGAACGTCAGAATACATGCGAGCACAGTCGGGAACGTCACTCTTCCTCTCGGGCAACCCTGCACTGATGACGTCAGGAGAGTCCGCAGTCCAGGATCTCTATGGGTCACCTCTCGGACCTCGTCTTGCGTCTTGTCAGCAGTGTCCATCAAGGCGATGATAGCCAGGATACTGATGTCATCCCCAGTGCCAGGCGATGTACAACTGCGTGCCCTGGACGTACTGGAATGTGATGTAGTACCCATACAGCCTTATCATTAGCGCCTGGATGCAGCGGGACGCCCGACTCAACGGCTTCTTCAGTATTGTTGCTTCGGGTTTGTGGTCGTTCTGCACCCGGACAGGTCGACCATACGTGTAGTGGTCGAACCACTCCAGCCCAAATACAAGGGCCAATGTCTTCTTCTCTATTTGCGCCCATTTCCTCTCAGCCTGGGTCAGAGCACGGGATGATGGGGCGACACTCCTGGAGAATGGCGGCATCAAGTTTGTCCTTGCTGCTGTCGACCTGCAGGACCAACTCCTTGTTCGGGTCAAAGAATGCCTGGACGGACGCCTTCGTCACTTTGTCTTTTACCGCCTTCAGGGCGTCGTCACACTCTCGAGTCCATTTCCACTCGCCGACCTTCTTCGTCGGTGCTCGGCTCGGCTAGAGGTCACTCACCAGTTTGGGCAGACGCTCGGCGAGATACTGCACAATGCTACATAGGCAGCGAACTCCGTGCACGTCGGTCGGCGCTGGCATGTCGAGCATTGCGGCAATCTTGGCGCGGTCCGACTTCACGCCGACTGCCTAAATACTGTGATCCATGAACAGAATGTCGTCCTTGATTGCGGCCTTCTCGTTGAGACGGATGTTCTTCTGCTTGAACCATTCTTGGAATTGCAGAGCTTCTCGGTATGTTCTCGCTCTGCCTGGGATTTTATGTCGCCACGGCCTACCACAACGTCATCAGCCACACAAATGATGCTGTTCAGACCACTCGGGGCATCATTCAGCCTATTCTGGAAGATCTCACTGCTGACCGACAGTCCAAAGGGCAGCCGCGCCCTTCTGCATCTTCCAAATGGCGTGATCATTGCAGTCAGCAGACTCGACTCTGTCCAGGCGCACGTGCCAAAATGCTTTATTCACGTCTAGCTTGGTGATGACTTTGGCGTTGTGCAAATCTCGCATTAGGGCCTCGTCCAATGGCTGCGGTTCAACGCAAATCCTCGGAGATCCGTCAGACTCCTTCCTGGTAACAGCCGTCTGGCTTACCCAGGGGATCGGTTCTTTGGCCGGGATCAGCACACTTCTCTCAACAAGCTGGTCGATCTGCTGTCGCACCTCGTCTTGTAGAGCGAAGGAAATGCGTCGGCAGGGCAGAACTCGTGGCGTCGTGTTGGAATTCAGCGTCAGATTCGCTTCACCCAGATCTCCTAAATCAACGTTGGGGTTCGGTCCAGACATCTTGCCAATGAACATCAACGTGTTCACTGCGATCAGACCAAGTTCCTGCACTGTGCCCTCTCCCAGCAGACACGTCATGTTACCTTCCACCACTGTGAAACGTGCGGGTCTCAAAGTAGAAGTGTGAGTCTTGGGGTTTGTCACATCAAGCACGGCCTCTTCCAACGGCGTCATCGTGGAACCTTCCACATGGTCAGGCTCTGGTGTGTGGGCATAATTTGCTGCTCCTTCACGTACTTGCTACAGATTATGTTCACATCGGCTACACTATCCAGCTTAAAACGCACGTCAGTCATTCACGCGCATTAGTGCAGTCACTCTTCCTGGTTCGAGTGAAGTCATTGCTCCCCTCACGCAGGTATTTCCCGACCCAGCGGCTGTCTTCAACAGCGTTCACGCTACTGCTGCACTTGTGCTGAAAGTGATTTCGCCCGCAGCACGAACGCGCCCAGATTTTGGCCGAATACGATAGTTCTACGATGATTTCTTCACAGTACGTTTTGCCTTGATCTCCATTCACTGCAGAAAACTGAAATTTCAGGGGAAGGCAATGCAAAAAAGTTAGGTGTTTAAACTCTCAACGAGAGGATGGGGGAGACGGTAATAGTCTTTGTGCATCTGCATCAATGTAGTGTGTCACGAAGATGAGCTAATTATTGGGTCCAATGTAAACTGACGACCCTCCGCTTCTGTGAGGTGGCTTCCTTTAACAAAAAAAGCTCTGCACGCGGAGAAAATAGACAAGTTGTTCGTCAAACGTCAACATTGCGTAACTCCGTTCTTCCGTTTTCGAAGTGGTTTCGATTGGAAATTATCCGTCTACATCTCTTGCTCATTTGCTTAATTGTCTCAGATTGGCCCATCTTGTTTGCTGTCGAGGATGTATAGAGGGACAGCGGCCACAGAGTTCTAGAATATCCTTCGACTTGCTTGATATAAAGTCGGAAGTTAGTTTCTGTCTAATCATGACATGTCACACGAAAATTTAGTTAGTTAGTGACCTTTACATCCTTTCAAGAAGCCCCCTGTGGGTTCGGGGTAAAAATGGACCCACCGCATCTCCCTACGCGATTCGTAAGGGGTGAATAGGCTAACTATGGACACCTTTACTTGGTTTGCGTTTACTCTTAACGGTTCTAGTGATTTTCGTGCTTAATGGACTTACATAGCCTTCAAAGGCTAAATGGCCGTAAAACACTATCCATCCATCCATCCATCCATCCATCCATCCATCCATCCTTTCAAGAGAAAATTGTCCTTTTAATTCTGGTTTAGAACATTCGCCACAATATAGATCTCACGCATTACTCACGCATTTTTCCTTTTAATTTTCATCAATACTGACAAACTCACTGGCGTACATATAAACACTCTCTCTCTCTCTCTCTCTCTCTCTCTCTCTCTCTCTCTCTCTCTCTCTCTCTCTCTCTCTCTCTCTTCTCTCTCTCTGTCTGTCTGTCTGTCTGTGTCACTCTGTCTGTCTCTCTGTCTGTCTGTCTGTCTGTCTGTCTCTCTCTCTCTCTCTCTCTCTCTCTCTCTCTCTCTTTCTTTATCACTCTGTGTCTTTCTCTCTGTCTCTCTCTCGCACGCACGCGCACACACACACACACACGCACACGCTCACACACACACAATCTGTCGATTGATTAATATTCGGCAGTATGCAATCAACAGTTCTAAAATTGTTTGTTCTATCTTTCTTGATCCAATGAGAGTATTTGACATCATGGCATATTAGTTCAAAACAAGTATTACTATATGTAAATGGTTATAAAACGGTGAAACTTTTTCAATCATTCCTAAAAACCAGGCAGCAGTATGTCCTTTTTTAATTAATAGACATGCTTCTTTTTGTAGATATTTAGAAATAAGTGTTTCACAAGGCTTTGTATTAGGTCTTCTAATATTCTGCCTAAATTTTCCCTCTAGGTTTACTGGAGGTCCTCACAGCTTTATCCCTCCAGGTTTACTGGAGGTCCTCACAGCTTTATTTGTGTGTGTGTGTGTGTGTGTGTGTGTGTGTGTGTGTGTGTGTGTGTGTGTGTGTGTGTGTGTGTGTGTGTGTGTGTCAGTCTGTCAGTTCCGACTTAACGGCTGATATCTCAAAAACTACTGGACGGATTTCCTTGACATTTTGCACACTTACTGGAAGTTAGGTCCGATTGAATGTATCAAATGTTTAGAATCGAGGTTTGAAAAGAAAGTTACTTTTGACTCACATGCGAAGCAAAAGTGAGTCTATGTACTGAGCCGTGTCGTCCGTCCGTCCGTCCGTCCGTCCGTCCGGGCGTCCGTCCGTCCGGGCGTCCGTAAAAAACTTAAACGTTGGATTTTTCTCGGAGACTATTAAGTCTATCAACACCAAATGTGGCATGATGGTGTATGATGACAAGGCCTCAAAAAACATACATAGTGACTTGACCTTGCTTCAAGGTCAAGGTCACAGGAGCCATAAATGTGGTCTCAAAAACAGTCCTTTTTCACATTTTCCCAATTTTCTCCCACGTTATTGAGAATGGCGACCTTAGCTACAAGTGGTATATAGGTCAAAGCAAGCCCTATCTTTTGATACCAGTTTGGTTGACCTTGCTTCAAGGTCAAGGTCACAGGAGCTCTTCAAAGTTGGATTGTATACATATTTTGAAGTGACTTGACCCTGAACTATGGAAGATAACTGTTTCAAACTTAATAATTATGTGGGGCACATGTTATACTTTCATCATGAGAAGCATTTGTTCACATATCATCAAGGTCAAGGTCACTTTGACCCTTATGAAATGTGACCAAAATGGGGTAGTGAACCACTAAAAGTGACTATATCTCATGGTAGAAAGTGCCAATAAGCACCATTGTGCTTCCTATGTCTTGAATTAACAGCTTTGTGTTGCATGACCTTGGATGACCTTGACCTTGGGTCAAGGTCACATGTATTTTGGTAGGAAAAATGTGTAAAGCATTTCTTAGTGTATGATGTCATTGGTAGGTTTAGTTGTTTGACCTTGACCTTGAAGGTCACCTGAAGGTCAAGGTCATATACAGGTCAAGGTCAAGCATGTGAGTCGTATGGGCTTTGCCCTTCTTGTTCATCACTCCAACACCATCTCAACTCCCTGGGGAGCATGCAACTAGACTGCGGATGAACGCGCCAAAGTTAGCTTTCACAATTTTTTCCAACTCAGCCCTCTTCGAGCGCAGCTTCGAGCGCCGTACCCACTGGCTGCCGGCCAGTGTGGGTCCAGTGCGCTAACCACTCGGCCACAGAGCCCCAAAAGAGTGTTGGTGTGTGAGTGCACGTTGAGTGACTGTCTTTTAAGGGTAAATAAATGTTCTTGATTGCATTCTTACAGTTGTTTAGTTTGTGGTATTTCGTTAGTGACCACGTAAGTAATACTCTATAACAATCTGTCTAGGGCCGCCACGAGCTGGTACTACTGCCACATCTGACCCCAACCCATTTTGACAAAAACTTAACAAGAAGACGGGTACAATGTATATTTACATTTCAGTCATTAGAATGGTGATCGACTTGTTCGTGTCAAACTTCAGTGAAGCGGCCAGGAAGTCCATGCCAGGTCACATATGTGCCCACAAAATGTTCTTGTATGCTTCCTCTGATGAGTTTTTCACGTTTTCAAAGCATCCAAAGGTAAATTAGATGTTTAAAAAAAGGCGTGGTCAATATGCAAATAACTTGGGCGTGGTTTCAGGCTGCTTGGGGCGTG